>JBAKBP010019829.1:0-43853 GCA_037953745.1 Lithodes maja
CTGTGATGCCTTTAGTGACCACAGGGGACTCGGTTGTGTGGAGTGGGGGGGTAGAAGACATGAGGTGAGAATTTTGCGTGACACGGGGGCATCGCAAACATTGTTGAGGAATTTCACTGGTAAACCTGTAAATACGGCGCGGGTGGTTGTGGTTCAGGGAGTTAATGCAACAAGATCATACCCGCTTGTAAGAATGAAGATGGAAGTTGATGGTATGACTCGTGACCTGGATGTAGGAATTGTGGAGAAGTTACCTGTTGGGGGCGTCGACCTCCTTCTCGGCAACGACTTTGCGGGGCCTACTTCTGAGGCTCCACCCTTGGTCGTTGCTGAGAAGCCGGCCGACGTGAGTAGGGAGGAGCAGGAGTGGGTTGAGAAGTGTCCGGTGCAACCTATGGCGTGTGTTGTCACCGGATCTCTTGCATCCAGGGAGTCACATTCTGGTCAACAGTCTTTAGACAAGCAGAGGAAAGGTACCGAGAAGGGGTTGAAAGTTGATGCGGTTGAGAGTTTAGTATCAACGGACATTCTCGGGGACTCATTATTAGGACCGATTTTCGAGTCTGGAGAAGACCCATTAACTGTTACTGAGAAGGCAGAGGATGGGCTTAAAAAGACGAAGAGACAGCAACGATACACAGAGAGAGAGCAACGGGAGGCTAAATTCAGTGTAGGAGGTGGGCATGAGTTGTTTCGCAAACACTTAGATAAGCTTGCTCCTTCGGACATTCGTAAATTGCACTTAGAAGACCCGGAGGTTCTTGAATGTGGTACCAGTGCTGTCGAGTTGGAGGAGGACAGTGATGCACAGTCGGGAGATGTAGCAACAAGGTACCCTGACACGTACCCTATGAGAAATGGGTCAGCGAAGACGGTGGTCCGAAACTTGCTAGAGTATTTTTCCCGGTATGGTTAACCGCAGGGGATTCAGTCAGACCAAGGATCCAACTTAACTTCTAGCCTCTTTGTTCGAGCAATGCCGCAGCATGGGATTGTTACGGTTGTGTCATCTGCGTATCATCCGGAGAGCCAGGGTGTGTTAGAGCGATGGCACTCGGCCTTGAAATCTGTGCTTCGTTGTTGTTGCTTTGAGGATGGGAAGGGTTGGGATCATGGCCTGCCATACGTTTCATTTGCTGCACGGGAGGTACCTGGGGAAAGTTTGGGATTCAGCCCTAATGAGCTCGTCTTTGGACACCGTGTCAGAGGGCCTCTCCATATGGTTAAAGAAATATGGGAGGGTGCAGAAAAACCTTGTTCTATGCTCAAGTGTGTCCTCGACAGTCTAGAACGGATGTTGCGCAGTCTGGAGTTGGCTGGCCGTAATTTGACTAGCTCTCAGGCCCTCAGGAAGGACAGGTACGACCTCAAGGTTGAACTCAGGGAGTTTCACGTGGGTCAGGAGGTGTTGATTCTACTGCCCCTTGTAGGTCACCCCTTATCCGCGAAGTACACTGGTCCTTATAGGGTGGTTGAGAGGCTATCGGACCTGGATTGCTTGGTGGCCGCTCCAGACAGACGTAAGCGCAATCAGTTATGTCACGTTAATCTCATGAAGGAGTATGTGAGGCACCCCCCTGAGCCTCTCACTGTGCCTGTGATGATGTTTAGCAGTCAAGGTGGAGAAGGAGAATGGGACAGTCAAGCTCAGGTGGAGGATAAATGGAAGGATAAGAAAGTCAACTGGGCGCCTGAGTGTGAGAAGGCGTTTAGAGTAGTAAAACACCTGTTGCGCACTCATCCGATCCTCAGGGCCCCTGACTTTAGCCTACCTTTCCAACTAGCAACGGATGCTAGTGGTGTGGGGGCTGGTGCCGTCCTTGTGAAAAAGGACGATGATGGGCTGGAGCATCCTGTTCGTTTCTGCTCGGAGAAGTTCAATTCGGCCCAGGGGAGCTGCTCTGTTGTCGAGGAGGAGCTGCTGGCGGTTGTGCTTGCGCTGGGGCATTTCGAGGTCTATGTTCCAGCCTATGGTCCGGTCGTTGTAGTTTACACAGATCATCACCCTCTCAAGTCCTTGGACCCGTTTCACAATCGGAAAATGAGGCTGACCAGGTGGTCACTAAGGTTATTGGTATATAACCTGGACATACGCCATATTGCCGGTTGTGACAACGTGGTTGCAGATTGTCTTTCAAGGGTATATGATCCTGGGTAGATTGACATACGGGTAGCCTCTTGCTTTAGTTTGAATAGTATTTTGCGCTTGGTGCTTGTTGGCTCGCGGTTGTAGCCCAGCGTATTGGGTCGTAAAGCAGGAGTTGAGCGTTTGGTATAGAAGAAAAAACTAGGCTTGCCCCTATAGTGCAGCCGAAATAAACAAATTAAAAACATAAAAATCAAATAAAAACTCTTTCTTTGATAGTTGAATTTTTTCAGTATGTTATAGCAGTAATTCTGAGTTGCACTCCTCTCAGAATGCTGGGCTAGAGAAGCTCGCTCTTGAGGAGCATAACTACATATGATTTAACCTATTGTGTTGGGGAGGGTTATAATTTTGTAAAATGTTTTGTTAAGAACTGTGCCAGATATTTTACTGCCGCTGGGTGATGGGAAGTAGAGTTATAGCATGGGTTCTAACCATCAGATTTTTTTTGAGCTTTGGGCCTCTGAGAAAAATCTTGGGGGGGGTGTGACGTTAACCACTCCGTTAGAACCGCATGGCTTGTCCTACAGTGACTCGCTAGGATCGCCAGGGCAGTGGATGTGGCTACAGTTGATGTATTATTGTGTGCTTTATTTCATATGAAAGCTCGTGTCACGGGCAGTCCAGAATGGCTCTTTGTTTTCGCCCATGTCAAGGCTTTATATATTTAATTGCAAAGTATATGTTTTATCATTAAGTAGTAATGATAGGAATTGAGAGAGAGAGAGAGAGAGAGAGTAGAACAGAGTGAGAGGAGGCGCGTAGTGTTTTGCTATACTCGATGACGTCATAGCTGGCTGGCCTCGTGGGGATTCGTTGAGGGAGTTTTTTTTACCATGCTTTGTGATGTCATGATTGGCTGGCTTCTTTGGTATTGGCTGAGGGTCTTGTTACCGCTTTTTTCCCACGCAGCTCGAGCTAGTGCTGGTATATATACAGCTCCCTCGCCACTTTCTCTCTCAGATCTGGTTTCTAGAACGCATCCCTCTTATCCCTTTCATACCTGTCCTCCGCTCTGCACCTGAGAATCTTTTCCTCTGCCTATCTCTCTCATTTTCCATATCTTTCACCACCTTTTATTAACATTATACCCACTCTGGTTAACTCTGCAAAATCAGCTTCATGCTGGCCAGTTGTATTGTGCGTTAAGGTCTGATATAACCTATGTATGTTAGTTGTTAAGATAAGTTGATCACGAAGCATTGGTTAGCATTCATATAGTTCAGTACTGCTTCCTATAATTATTAGTGTTCTGCAGGATTAGATAATGCTAGACTAGGGGTCTGATATTATAAGGTATTGTTTCCAATGAGTGCTGGCTTTAGTTAAAAGCTGCACGACATACCTGAGAACTGGAGTTGATTGGGTAAATTCCAGTCTGTGTGCCATTGAGAGTAGAGCATGCACGAATGAGGGCGTTTTGCCTATACCATTCTGCACTGTTCTAGGCTCGGTTGTTTGTCTTTGAGGTACGCCAGGAGAACGCTTGATACTTTGGTATTAAGGTTTCTCAAGAGAGCTACCCTTCATTATAACGTAATATTTGACGCACAGACTTGAGATTTGCACTAGGCTATGCGGCATGCCATGCGCACCAGTATCTCGTATCATTGACTCTAGCTAGACTTTATCAGTCACAGTAGACATTAAGTATATTAAACCAATTACTCTTTTTATGCATACCCGTTTATGATTACACAAGCATTTCGCAGCATAGTTTGATGTATTGAGACACAAACGACTTAGACCCTTTTTGTTGATAGGAATACTGCCTTGTCGTGGCGAATATTATTATTGTTGTAGCGTTTAGGATATTCTTGGCTCCGACTGCATTATATCCTGCCTTTTTGTGTGCTTAGCCTGTACGATCATTGTTCCACTGCCTGCCTTTTTGGGTTCCATTTCCGATTCGATCATCTTGATAGCATCTAACATTTAAAGAAGATTCCTTGTTGGTGTTGAAGGACTTTAGTGCACTTTCTTTCATGCAGGAGTGCCTGACATTTATTGATTAAAGTAACGTAAGCTGTAACTTCTCTTACCACCTTACTTTGCATACCATAACCAAGCACCTTCGGTTATAGGTAGTAATAGGCTGTTTTCACATAACTTTAAGCCTAGAGTAGACGCACATTTATTGAGAGTTTAATAACCTATTATTGCATATAGAACTCTGGAGAGTATTTGTGTTCTTTGTTCACTGGGAATATACATCAGAGGTTGGATCTAGCGCTTTCCGTTGTAGCATTTATGCCATTACTAGTCCAATGAATAAGAACCCTGATATATTTAAACCTCAGTCGTAACACAGGTGAGACCCTCATCTATGTCGTTGATGTAAATTAGAAAGAGAATTGGTCCTAGTACCGATCCCTGGGGTACCCCACTACTTACATTGTATGTGAGTGAGTGTGTGTGTGTGTGTGTGTGTGTGTGTGTGTCTTATGTGTGAGTACAGTACTGTGTATTATGTGTATGTGTGTGTATACGTGTGAGTACATTACTCTATATATTATGGGTGTGTATGTATGTGTGTGTGTGTGTGTACAGTCATAGGTGGGATCATATGAGTACAAATCTCCTGTTATATGTAGGTTGTGTACACAAGTAGATTTGGCCGACAGTGTAAGTGAATACACCTCTTTAAAATACTTAAATATAAAGTGTTTTACATTAGGTTAGGTTAAGTAGGCTAGATTAGGTTAGGTAGGTTGGAGTAAGTAAGCTAGGTTTGGTTAGGTTAGGTTAAGTAAGCTAGGTAAGGTTAGGTTAAGTAGGCTAGGTTAGGTTGGGTTAAGTAGGTTAGGTTGGGTTAGGTTAGGTTATCTTAGGTTAGGTTAAGTAAGCTAGATTAGGTTAGGTAGGATAGGGTAAGTAAGCTAGGTTAGGATTGGTTAGGTTAGTAGGCTAGGCTAGGTTAGGTTAAGTAGGCTAGGTATGGTTAGGTTAGGTTAAGTTAGGTCAAGTAGGTTAGGTTAGGTTAGCTAAGGTTAGGTTAAGTAGGCTAGGTTGATTGGGTTAGGATAAATATGTCAAGTTAGGTTAGGGTAAGTAGGCTAGCTAGGCTAGGTTAGGTTAGGTTTTCTTAGTAGGATAGTGAGTAGGCTAGGTTAGGTTAAACAAATAAAGTTAGGTTATGTAGGATAGCATAGGAGAGAGAGAGAGAGAGAGATGTACTATACCTTCATCCAAATAGGTAGACCAGAGATCGTGAACCCTAACCTCTGTAACTCAAAAAGGGCAAAGGCAAATGGGCTGTACATTTATACATCTATTCCCTGGCTGACTCTTCCCAAATGGTAGATTATTATTAGCTGGATTACTCTAGTCGTTTGTGAGTTATAGAGGTTAAGGGGGAGGGTTCACTTTTTTTGTTAAGGGGGGAGGGTTCACTTTTTGGTTGATTTTTGCATGTATTTATTATTTTTCTAGTTTCCTCCCTAGACCTCCGTCAAATTTAAAAAACATCCATTAGATCCCCCTTCTAGATTAATTTATACATTTTTCGGTAGAACAAATTTCCGGCCGAAGGCCGGTTCTTCCAACATTACAGGCTCACTATCGTTCGCCAGGGGAAAAAATCGACACCTAAATAGCACGAAAGGTCTAAATATTGACGAGGAAATTGGGCGAAAGGTCTTAAAATCGACTAACTAATGGGGCAAACATCTCAACATCTGAAAACTAATGGGGCCAGGCATGAGGGAGAAAGGGGTCCAGAAAACCGGCCCATCTCCCCTTAATAGTAGGCCTAAAGCGTTTTGGCCTTGTTACTTGGAATAGGGTATAGTAAGCATGTGTGTGTGTGTGTGTGTGTGAAGGATTGATCGCGAGCGAGAGAGAGAGAGAGAGAGAGAGAGAGAGAGAGAGAGAGAGAGAGAGAGAGAGAGAGAGAGAGAGAGAGAGAGAGAGTGTGTTAGTCAATATTGACATGAGCACAACCCACCACACGCCCAACCGTTATATATCGCCCAGGAGACCATACCTGTTAAGCCTACTGGCTATATATACCACTGTAGCTATATCATTATATACAGTACGGATCAGGAATACTACAACACCTTCTAACGGTAAGGTTATATATCGCCCAGGAGACCATACCTGTTAAGCCTACTGGCTATATATACCACTGTAGCTATATCATTATATACAGTACGGATCAGGAATACTACAACACCTTCTAACGGTAAGGTTATATATCGCCCAGGAGACCATACCTGTTAAGCCTACTGGCTATATATACCACTGTAGCTATATCATTATATACAGTACGGATCAGGAATACTACAACACCTTCTAACGGTAAGGTTATATATACCACTGTAGCTATATCATTATATACAGTACGGATCAGGAATACTACAACACCTTCTAACGGTAAGGTTATATATCGCCCAGGAGACCATACCTGTTAAGCCTACTGGCTATATATACCACTGTAGCTATATCATTATATACAGTACGAATCAGGAATACTACAACACCTTCTAACGGTAAGGTTATATATACCACTGTAGCTATATCATTATATACAGTACGGATCAGGAATACTACAGCACCTTCTAACGGTAAGGTTATATATACCACTGTAGCTATATCATTATATACAGTACGGATCAGGAATACTACAACACCTTCTAACGGTAAGGTTATATATACCACTGTAGCTATATCATTATATACAGTACGGATCAGGAATACTACAACACCTTCTAACGGTAAGGTTATATATACCACTGTAGCTATATCATTATATACAGTACGGATCAGGAATACTACAACACCTTCTAACGGTAAGGTTATATATCGCCCAGGAGACCATACCTGTTAAGCCTACTGGCTATATATACCACTGTAGCTATATCATTATATACAGTACGGATCAGGAATACTACAACACCTTCTAACGGTAAGGTTATGTATACCACTGTAGCTATATCATTATATAGGGGAGGTGTGGTGGAGTGGTCTTGCCACTGGCCTGGTAATCCAAAGGTCCCGGGTTCAAATCCCGATGTATCAAGGGGAAGATATTATTGGGATGGAATTTGTGCTATACCTAGTATCAGTGCATTACCACAAGCCCACCGAAACGTCAATAAAATACCCTCATTGTTCCCTGATTAAATAGCACTGTATGAATATTCCCATATTCAAAATATGCTACAGGGGTGCAATGCCTGGTGAGTTATCTGCTCAACAGGTGGCGTTGTGTGTGTGTAAGTGTGAGAGTCCGAGTGTAGGGGGTGAAACAGTGAAGCACGGGAACGAGGTGGCTTCAGAGATGGGGTCGTTTCGGGCCATGAGTGAACACCGTGCCTCATGTGAAGGCAAGATGGCAGGTGCTCGTTGTACTCTACGTGCTTCACATGTCTCACTCCCTAGACTGGAACAAGACCTCACGGGCTTCACTGTTCATTGTAAAGCGGTGAATATTAAGGCTCTCAGCCTATGCCCGAGAGGAAGTAAGTTGGAATATAGAAAAAAAAAAAAAAAAAAAAAAAAAAAATACAGTACGGATCAGGAATACTACAACACCTTCTAACGGTAAGGTTATATATCGCCCAGGAGACCATACCTGTTAAGCCTACTGGCTATATATACCACTGTAGCTATATCATTATATACAGTACGGATCAGGAATACTACAACACCTTCTAACGGTAAGGTTATATATACCACTGTAGCTATATCATTATATACAGTACGGATCAGGAATACTACAACACCTTCTAACGGTAAGGTTATATATACCACTGTAGCTATATCATTATATACAGTACGGATCAGGAATACTACAACACCTTCTAACGGTAAGGTTATATATACCACTGTAGCTATATCATTATATACAGTACGGATCAGGAATACTACAACACCTTCTAACGGTAAGGTTATATATACCACTGTAGCTATATCATTATATACAGTACGGATCAGGAATACTACAACACCTTCTAACGGTAAGGTTATATATACCACTGTAGCTATATCATTATATACAGTACGGATCAGGAATACTACAACACCTTCTAACGGTAAGGTTATATATACCACTGTAGCTATATCATTATATACAGTACGGATCAGGAATACTACAACACCTTCTAACGGTAAGGTTATATATACCACTGTAGCCATATCATTATATACAGTACGGATCAGGAATACTACAACACCTTCTAACGGTAAGGTTATATATACCACTGTAGCTATATCATTATATACAGTACGGGTCAGGAATACTACAACACCTTCTAACGGTAAGGTTATATATCGCCCAGGAGACCATACCTGTTAAGCCTACTGGCTATATATACCACTGTAGCTATATCATTATATACAGTACGGATCAGGAATACTACAACACCTTCTAACGGTAAGGTTATATATACCACTGTAGCTATATCATTATATACAATACGGATCAGGAATACTACAACACCTTCTAACGGTAAGGTTATATATCGCCCAGGAGACCATACCTGTTAAGCCTACTGGCTATATATACCACTGTAGCTATATCATTATATACAGTACGGATCAGGAATACTACAACACCTTCTAACGGTAAGGTTATATATACCACTGTAGCTATATCATTATATACAGTACGGATCAGGAATACTACAACACCTTCTAACGGTAAGGTTATATATACCACTGTAGCTATATCATTATATACAGTACGGATCAGGAATACTGCAACACCTTCTAACGGTAAGGTTATATATACCACTGTAGCTATATCATTATATACAGTACGGATCAGGAATACTACAACACCTTCTAACGGTAAGGTTATATATACCACTGTAGCTATATCATTATATACAGTACGGATCAGGAATACTACAACACCTTCTAACGGTAAGGTTATATATACCACTGTAGCTATATCATTATATACAGTACGGATCAGGAATACTACAACACCTTCTAACGGTAAGGTTATATATACCACTGTAGCTATATCATTATATACAGTACGGATCAGGAATACTACAACACCTTCTAACGGTAAGGTTATATATACCACTGTAGCTATATCATTATATACAGTACGGATCAGGAATACTGCAACACCTTCTAACGGTAAGGTTATATAGATAGATAGATAGATAGATACCCCCTCAATTTGTGTATATTTCGGTAAAACAAAAAAATGTAGGCTCACTATACAGTATATATATATATATATATATATATATATATATATGTGTGTGTATATAGATACATAGATAGATAGATACCCCTCAATTTGTGTATATTTCGGTAAAAAACAAAAAGAAAAAAAAAAAAAAAACGCTGAATGCAGGTTTCTCCTAAATTGTAGGCTCACTATCGTTCGCCAAGCCAAATATCGATACCTAAATCACACGAAAAGATCGTAAAATGGACAAGGAAATGGCGGGAAACTTCTTAGAATAGCCAAACGATTGAGCCAACGTCTTAAGATCTCAAAACTAATGGGGCTAAGCATGCGAGAAAAAGGGGGTCCAGAAAGAACAGCCCCTTAAAACATTGGTGGTAGGAATATACTACTATAACCTTGCTTATATAACATTTACGTTTCTTTTCTGTTTTCTGGCTATTATTAGACGCTTTTATTCAGATTTGGAAGGGTGTATGGAAGTCGGAGGGTTTAAATGAGAAGGTCTTTATCATATTAACACCCACAGATTCTTCCTAAGATGTATAAAATCGTCTAATGATACTCAGCATATATTACCACTAAGGATATTATCACTAAGAATATTGTCACTAAGAATATTGTCACTAGGAATATTGTCACTAAGGATATTGTCAGTAAGAATATTGTCACTAATGATATTGTCACTAAGAATATTGTCACTAAGGATATTGGCACTAAGGATATTGTCAGTAAGAATATTGTCACTAATGATAGTGTCACTAAGAATATTGTCACTAAGCATATTGTCACTAAGAATATTGTCACTAAAAATATTGTCACTAAGGATATTGTCACAAAGGATATTGTCACTAAGACTATTGTCACTAAGGATATTGTCACAAAGGATATTGCCACTAAGGATATTGTCACTAAGGATATTGTCACTAAGGATATTGCCACTAAGAATATTGTCACTAAGGATATTGTCACTAAGAATATTGTCACTAAGGATATTGCCACTAAGAATATTGTCACTAAGGATATTGTCACTAAGAATATTGTCACTAAGAATATTGTCACTAAGGATATTGTCACTAAAAATATTGTCACTAAGAATTTTGTCACTAAGGATATTGTCACTAAGACTTGTCACTAAGGATATTGTCACTAAGACTATTGTCACTAAGGATATTGTCACTAAGGATATTGCCACTAAGAATATTGTCACTAAGGATATTGTCACTAAGAATATTGTCACTAAGGATATTGCCACTAAGAATATTGTCACT
The DNA here is from genome assembly GCA_037953745.1 of Lithodes maja. Lineage (NCBI taxonomy): Eukaryota > Metazoa > Arthropoda > Malacostraca > Decapoda > Lithodidae > Lithodes > Lithodes maja. The sequence continues at coordinate 10,571 of JBAKBP010019829.1, forward strand.
AAGGATATTGTCACTAAGAATATTGTCACTAAGAATATTGTCACTAAGGATATTGTCACTAAGAATATTGTCACTAAGAATATTGTCACTAAGGATATTGTCACTAAGACTTGTCACTAAGGATATTGTCACTAAGAATATTGTCACTAATAATATTGTCACTAAGAATATTGTCACTAATAATATTGTCACTAAGAATTTTGTCACTAAGCATATTGTCAATAAGAATGTCACTAAGGATATTGTCACTAAGAATATTGTCACTAAGAATATAGCCAACAAGAATATTGTCATTAAAAATATTGTCACTAAGAATATATTGTCACCGAGGATATTGTCACTAAGGATATTGTCACTAAGAATATTGTCACTAAGGATATTGTCACTAAGGATATTGTCACTAAGGTTATTGTCACTAAGAATATTGTCACTAAAGATATTGTCACTAAGGATATTGTCACAAAGGATATTGTCACTAAGACTATTGTCACTAAGGATATTGTCACAAAGGATATTGCCACTAAGAATATTGTCACTAAGGATATTGTCACTAAGATTATTGTCACTAAGGATATTGTCACTAAGACTATTGTCACTAAGGATATTGTCACTAAGAAAATTGTCACTAAGAATATTGTCACTAAGAATATTGTCACTAAGAATATTGTCACTAAGGATATTGTCACTAAGGATATTGTCACTAAGACTATTGTCACTAAGGATATTGTCACTAAGGATATTGTCACTAAGAATATTGTCACTAAGAATATTGTCACTAAGGATATTGTCACTAAGAATATTGTCACTAAGAATATTGTCACTAAGGATATTGTCACTAAGACTTGTCACTAAGGATATTGTCACTAAGAATATTGTCACTAATAATATTGTCACTAAGAATATTGTCACTAATAATATTGTCACTAAGAATTTTGTCACTAAGCATATTGTCACTAAGAATGTCACTAAGGATATTGTCACTAAGAATATTGTCACTAAGAATATAGCCAACAAGAATATTGTCATTAAAAATATTGTCACTAAGAATATATTGTCACCGAGGATATTGTCACTAAGGATATTGTCACTAAGAATATTGTCACTAAGGATATTGTCACTAAGGATATTGTCACTAAGGTTATTGTCACTAAGAATATTGTCACTAAAGATATTGTCACTAAGAATATTGTCACCAAGAAAATTGTCACTAAGAATATTGTCACTAAGAATATTGTCACTAAGGATATTGTCACTAAGAATATTGTCACTAAGAATATTGTCACTAAGGATATTGTCACTAAGAATATTGTCACTAAGAATATTGTCACTAAGGATATTGTCACTAAGACTTGTCACTAAGGATATTGTCACTAAGAATATTGTCACTAATAATATTGTCACTAAGAATATTGTCACTAATAATATTGTCACTAAGAATTTTGTCACTAAGCATATTGTCAATAAGAATGTCACTAAGGATATTGTCACTAAGAATATTGTCACTAAGAATATAGCCAACAAGAATATTGTCATTAAAAATATTGTCACTAAGAATATATTGTCACCGAGGATATTGTCACTAAGGATATTGTCACTAAGAATATTGTCACTAAGGATATTGTCACTAAGGATATTGTCACTAAGGTTATTGTCACTAAGAATATTGTCACTAAAGATATTGTCACTAAGGATATTGTCACAAAGGATATTGTCACTAAGAATATTGTCACTAAGGATATTGTCACTAAGGATATTGCCACTAAGAATATTGTCACTAAGGATATTGTCACTAAGATTATTGTCACTAAGGATATTGTCACTAAGACTATTGTCACTAAGGATATTGTCACTAAGAAAATTGTCACTAAGAATATTGTCACTAAGAATATTGTCACTAAGAATATTGTCACTAAGGATATTGTCACTAAGGATATTGTCACTAAGACTATTGTCACTAAGGATATTGTCACTAAGGATATTGTCACTAAGAATATTGTCACTAAGAATATTGTCACTAAGGATATTGTCACTAAGAATATTGTCACTAAGAATATTGTCACTAAGGATATTGTCACTAAGACTTGTCACTAAGGATATTGTCACTAAGAATATTGTCACTAATAATATTGTCACTAAGAATATTGTCACTAATAATATTGTCACTAAGAATTTTGTCACTAAGCATATTGTCACTAAGAATGTCACTAAGGATATTGTCACTAAGAATATTGTCACTAAGAATATAGCCAACAAGAATATTGTCATTAAAAATATTGTCACTAAGAATATATTGTCACCGAGGATATTGTCACTAAGGATATTGTCACTAAGAATATTGTCACTAAGGATATTGTCACTAAGGTTATTGTCACTAAGAATATTGTCACTAAAGATATTGTCACTAAGAATATTGTCACCAAGAAAATTGTCACTAAGAATATTGTCACTAAGAATATTGTCACTAAGAATATTGTCACTAAGGATATTGTCACTAAGAATATTGTCACTAAGAATATTGTCACCAAGAATATTTTCACTACGAATATAGTCGCTAAGAATATTTTCACTAAGAATATTGTTACTAAGGATATTGTCACTAAGGATATTGCCACTAAGAATATTGTCACTAAGAATATTGTCACTAAGAATATTGTCACCATGAATATTGTCCCCAAGGATATTGGCACTAAGAATGTTGTCACTAAGAATATTGCCACTAAGAATATTGTCACTAAGGATATTGTCACTAAGGATATTGTCACTATGAATATTGTCACTAAGGATATTGTCACTAAAGATATTGTCACTAAGAATATTTTCACTAAGAATAATGCCACTAAGGAAATTGTCACTAAGGATATTGTCACTAAGACTATTGTCACTAAGGATATTGTCACAAAGGATATTGTCACTAAGAATATTGTCACTAAGAATATTGTCACTAGGGATATTGTCACTAAGAATATTGTCAGTAAGAATATTGTCACTAAGGATATTGTCACTACGACTATTGTCACTAAGGATATTGTCACTAAGACTATTGTCACTAAGGATATTGTCACTAAGAATGTTGTCACTAAGAATATTGTCACTAAGAATATTGTCACTAAGGATATTGTCACTAAGATTATTGTCACTAAGGATATTGTCACTAACAATATTGTCACTAAGAATTTTGTCACTAAGAATATTGTCACTAAGGATATTGTCACTAAGGATATTGTCACTAAGACTATTGTCACTAAGGATATTGTCACTAAGGATATTGTCACTAAGAATATTGTCACTAAGAATATTGTCACTAAGAATATTGTCACTAAGGATAATGTCACTAAGGATATTGTCACTAAGAATATTGTCAGTAACAATATTGTCACTAAGGATATTGTCACTAAGACTAAGGTCACTAAGGATATTGTCACTAAGAATATTGTCACTAAGAATATTGTCACTAAGAATATTGTCACTAAGCATATTGTCACTAAGAATATTGTCACTATGAATATTACCACTAAGAATATTGTCACAAAGGATATTGTCACTAAGAATATTGTCACAAAGAATAATGTCACTAGGAATATTGTCACTAAGGATATTGTCACTAAGAATATTGTCACTAAGAATATAGCCAACAAGAATATTGTCACTAAGAATATTGTCACTAAGAATATATTGTCACCGAGGATATTGTCATTAAGGATATTGTCACTAAGAATATTGTCACTAAGGATATTGTCACTAAGGATATTGTCACTAAGGATATTGTCACTAAGAATATTGTCACTAAAGTTATTGTCACTAAGAATATTGTCACTAAGAATATTGTCACTAAGAATATTGTCACTAAGGATATTGTCACTAAGAATATTGTCACCAAGAATATTTTCACTACGAATATTGTCGCTAAGAATATTGTCACTAAGAATATTGTTACTAAGGATATTGTCACTAAGGATATTGCCACTAAGAATATTGTCACTAAGAATATTGTCACTAAGAATATTGTCACCAAGAATATTGTCACCAAGGATATTGTCACTAAGAATATTGTCACTAAGAATATTGCCACTAAGAATATTGTCACTAACAATATTGTCACTAAGGATATTGTCACTAAGGATATTGTCACTAAGAATATTGTCACTAAAGATATTGTCACTAAAGATATTGTCACTAAGAATATTTTCACTAAGAATAATGTCACTAAGGATATTTTCACTAAGGATATTGTCACTAAGACTATTGTCACTAAGGATATTGTCACTAAGGATATTGTCACTAAGAATATTGTCACTAAGAATATTGACAGTAAGAATATTGTCACTAAGGATATTATCACTAAGACTATTGTCACTAAGGATATTGTCACTAAGAATATTGTCACTAGGAATATTGTCACTAAGGATATTGTCACTAAAAATATTGTCACTAAGAATATAGCCAACAAGAATATTGTCACTAAGAATATTGTCACTAAGAATATATTGTCACAAAGGATATTGTCACTAAGGATATTGTCACTAAGAATATTGTCACTAAGGATATTGTCACTAAGGATATTGTCACTAAGGATATTGTCACTAAGAATATTGTCACTAAAGATATTGTCACTAAGAATATTGTCACTAAGAATAGTGTCACTAAGAAAATTGTCACTAAGGATATTGTCACTAAGAATATTGTCACTAAGAATATTGTCACTAAGAATATTGTCACTAAGGATATTGTCACTCAAAATATTGTCACTAAGAATATTGTCACCAAGAATATCTTCACTACGAATATGGTCGCTAAGAATATTGTCATTAAGAATATTGTTACTAAGGATAATGTCACTAAGGATATTGCCACTAAGAATATTGTCATTAAGAATATTGTCACTAAGAATATTGTCACCAAGAATATTGTCACCAAGGATATTGTCACTAAGAATATTGCCACTAAGAATATTGTCACTAAGAATATTGACACTAAGAATATTGTCACTAACAATAGTGTCACAAAGGATATTGTCACTAAGGATATTGTCACTAAGAATATTGTCACTAAGGATATTTGCACTATAGATATTGTCACTAAGAATATTTTCACTAAGAATAATGTCACTAATAATATTGTCACTAAGAATATGGTCACTAAGGATATTGTCACTAAGAATTTTGTCACTAAGAATATTGTCACTAAAAATATTGTCACTAAGAATATTGTCACTAAGGATATTGTTACTAAGGATATTGTCACTAAGAATATTGTCAGTAAGAATATTGTCACTAAGGATATTGTCACTAAGACTAAGGTCACTAAGGATATTGTCACTAAGAATATTGTCACTAAGAATATTGTCACTAAGAATATTGTCACTACGAATATTGTCACTATGAATATTGTCACGATGAATATTATCACTAAGAATATTGTCACAAAGGATATTGTCACTAAGAATATTGTCACAAAGAATAATGTCACTAGGAATATTGTCACTAAGGATATTGTCACTAAGAATATATTGTCACCGAGGATATTGTTACTAAGGATATTGTCACTAAGAATATTGTCACTAAGGATATTGTCACTAAGGATATTGTCACTAAGGATATTGTCACTAAGAATATTGTCACTAAAGTTATTGTCACTAAGAATATTGTCACTAAGAATATTGTCACTAAGAATATATTGTCACCGAGGATATTGTTACTAAGGATATTGTCACTAAGGATATTGTCACTAAGGATATTGTCACTAAGAATATTGTCACTAAAGTTATTGTCACTAAGAATATTGTCACTAAGAATATTGTCACTAAGGATATTGTCACTAAGAATATTGTCACTAAGAATATTGTCACTAAGGATATTGTCACTAAGAATATTGTCACCAAGAATATTTTCACTACGAATATTGTCACTAAGGATATTGCCACTAAGAATATTGTCACTAAGAATATTGTCACTAAGGATATTGTCACTAAGAATATTGTCACTAAAGATATTGTCACTAAAGATATTGTCACTAAGAATATTTTCACTAAGAATAATGTCACTAAGGATATTTTCACTAAGGATATTGTCACTAAGACTATTGTCACTAAGGATATTGTCACTAAGGATATTGTCACTAAGAATATTGTCACTAAGAATATTGACAGTAAGAATATTGTCACTAAGGATATTATCACTAAGACTATTGTCACTAAGGATATTGTCACTAAGAATATTGTCACTAGGAATATTGTCACTAAGGATATTGTGACTAAAAATATTGTCACTAAGAATATAGCCAACAAGAATATTGTCACTAAGAATATTGTCACTAAGAATATATTGTCACAAAGGATATTGTCACTAAGGATATTGTCACTAAGAATATTGTCACTAAGGATATTGTCACTAAGGATATTGTCACTAAGGATATTGTCACTAAGAATATTGTCACTAAAGATATTGTCACTAAGAATATTGTCACTAAGAATAGTGTCACTAAGAAAATTGTCACTAAGGATATTGTCACTAAGAATATTGTCACTAAGAATATTGTCACTAAGAATATTGTCACTAAGGATATTGTCACTCAAAATATTGTCACTAAGAATATTGTCACCAAGAATATCTTCACTACGAATATGGTCGCTAAGAATATTGTCATTAAGAATATTGTTACTAAGGATATTGTCACTAAGGATATTGCCACTAAGAATATTGTCATTAAGAATATTGTCACTAAGAATATTGTCACTAAGAATATTGTCATCAAGGATATTGTCACTAAGAATATTGCCACTAAGAATATTGTCACTAAGAATATTGACACTAAGAATATTGTCACTAACAATAGTGTCACAAAGGATATTGTCACTAAGGATATTGTCACTAAGAATATTGTCACTAAGGATATTTGCACTATAGATATTGTCACTAAGAATATTTTCACTAAGAATAATGTCACTAATAATATTGTCACTAAGAATATGGTCACTAAGGATATTGTCACTAAGAATTTTGTCACTAAGAATATAGTCACTAAAAATATTGTCACTAAGAATATTGTCACTAAGGATATTGTCACTAAGATTATTGTCACTAAGGATATTGTCACTAAGGATATTGTCACTAAGAATATTGTCACTAAGAATATTGTCACTAAGGATATTGTCACTAAGGATATTGTCACTAAGACTATTGTCACTAAGGATATTGTCACTAAGGATATTGTCACTAAGAATATTGTCACTAAGAATATTGTCACTAAGAATATTGTCACTAAGGATATTGTTACTAAGGATATTGTCACTAAGAATATTGTCAGTAAGAATATTGTCACTAAGGATATTGTCACTAAGACTAAGGTCACTAAGGATATTGTCACTAAGAATATTGTCACTAAGAATATTGTCACTAAGAATATTGTCACTATAAATATTGTCACTATGAATATTATCACTAAGAATATTGTCACAAAGGATATTGTCACTAAGAATATTGTCACAAAGAATAATGTCACTAGGAATATTGTCAATAAGGATATTGTCACTAAGAATATATTGTCACCGAGGATATTGTTACTAAGGATATTGTCACTAAGAATATTGTCACTAAGGATATTGTCACTAAGGATATTGTCACTAAGAATATTGTCACTAAAGTTATTGTCACTAAGAATATTGTCACTAAGAATATTGTCACTAAGAATATTGTCACTAAGAATATATTGTCACCGAGGATATTGTTACTAAGGATATTGTCACTAAGGATATTGTCACTAAGGATATTGTCACTAAGAATTTTGTCACTAAAGTTATTGTCACTAAGAATATTGTCACTAAGGATATTGTCACTAAGGATATTGTCACTAAGAATATTGTCACTAAGAATATTGTCACTAAGGATATTGTCACTAAGAATATTGTCACCAAGAATATTTTCACTACGAATATTGTCACTAAGGATATTGCCACTAAGAATATTGTCACTAAGAATATTGTCACTAAGAATATTGTCACCAAGAATATTGTCACCAAGGATATTGTCACTAAGAATATTGTCACTAAGAATATTGCCACTAAGAATATTGTCATAAAAAATATTGTCACTAAGGATATTGTCACTAAGGATATTGTCACTAAGAATATTGTCACTAAAGATATTGTCACTAACGATATTGTCACTAAGAATATTTTCACTAAGAATAATGTCACTAAGGATATTTTCACTAAGGATTTTGTCACTAAGACTATTGTCACTAAGGATATTGTCACTAAGGATATTGTCACTAAGAATATTGTCACTAAGAATATTGTCAGTAAGAATATTGTCACTAAGGATATTATCACTAAAACTATTGTCACTAAGGATATTGTCACTAAGAATATTGTCACTAGGAATATTGTCACTAAGGATATTGTCACTAAAAATATTGTCACTAAGAATATAGCCAACAAGAATATTATCACTAAGAATATTGTCACTAAGAATATATTTTCACCAAGGATATTGTCACTAAGGATATTGTCACTAAGAATATTGTCACTAAGGATATTGTCACTAAGGATATTGTCACTAAGGATATTGTCACTAAGAATATTGTCACTAAGAATATTGTCACTAAAAAAATTGTCACTAAGGATATTGTCACTAAAGATATTGTCACTAAGAATATTGTCACTAAGAATATTGTCACTAAGAAAATTGTCACTAAGGATATTGTCACTAAGAATATTGTCACTAAGAATATTGTCACTAAGGATATTGTCACTAAAAATATTGTCACTAAGAATATTGTCACCAAGAATATTTTCACTACGAATATGGTCGCTAAGAATATTGTCATTAAGAATATTGTTACTAAGGATATTGTCACTAAGGATATTGCCACTTATGCCCCCTTCACACATACAGGACTCGGGCGCCGAATACAGCAGAGTAGCGTTTTTGTCCCCCGACTTTTGGAGTTGGCTCGGTATGCCGCATCCAACGGACTTCACCAGACTACAGCCGCATACAGCCGACGTTGTCGTCTTGACTCCGGAGAAGTCTTGAGACTCGAACCGACCAAAAAAATAACGGTCATTTTTACATGCCGACTTCACCCGCATCTATAAGACTTCAGCCGATCGACTCCAGAATACAGACGATCGACTTCAGAGTCGAACCGCATACACTGGCATAAAGCCGACACATACAGGTTCTGTGGCCAACGGAGGTATATACGTCCTCGCCGAAAAAACATCGTAGCAGCGAAACGACTGCACCTATGGCTTTCATATTTTTACCACATGTACCTTACCCTTTTGGCTACCCACCACAAAAATCCCAAATCCCTCCTCTTACCCACACGCTGACTGTCGGTCCCGTCATGCCCCTTTCACACATACAGGACTCGGGCGCCGAATGCAGCAGAAAGCAACCGAGTAGCGACTCTGCTGCATGCGGCATCAAGTCGGCACCTATTCCTACCCATGCGGCTGTAGTCGTCTGTAGTCTGGTGAAGTCCGGGCAATGCGTGTCAAGTCGCGGTCCGCGACGAAAATGTTTGTCAGTTTTGAAATTTGGGCCAGACTTGAAATTTGTCTGGTGGATGCGGGGAGTAGTCTGCTCTAGTCGGCGCTAGTCGTACCAAGTCTTCTGTATGCGGCTGTAGTCCTTGTGTATGTCGGCTCGAATTGTGTTTCATGTGTAGCATAAAGACTACTGCCGCATACACCAGAGTACAGCCGCCGGACACGAGTACAACCGAAAAAGTCTGCTGAAGTCTGCTGAAGTCTTGTGCATAAATTTGCATAAATTTGCATAAAAAAATTAAAAATTATGCAAAAATATGAGTCATACGAGTACAACAGACAACAGCGGAATTCATCCGCATGCAGCCGCATACAGCAGACTCCAACCACATTGACAGGAGTGCAGACGTATGACAACACCCGGAACCCAATGTGGCAGAAGAGTCGAGCCAACTTGAGCAGACAACAGAAACATCCAACCGACAACACCCAACTCGAACCGCAAACAGCCGCATCAAGCTGACCAAAAAAAATTAAAAAAAATTCCCAACCACAGAACGGCGATACGGCCCCTATATATAGGCCCCACGCAGCGCACTTGACCCAGTATTCGACGAGATCACCCTCTTCCACTCTCCTTCTCATTCTCCTCCCTTCTCCTCCTCCTCTCTGCTTCTCATTCAACTCCCTCCCTCTCTTCTCCTCCTCCTCTTGCTTCTCATTCTCCTTCCCTCCCTTCTCCTCCTCATTCTCCTCCCTCCCTTCTTTTCCTCCTCTCTCCCTACTTTTCCTCCTTCTCCTCCTGTCTTCGTTCTTTTCCTCCTTCTTCCTCCCTTCTTCTCATCCACCTCTTCCCTCCCTCACTACCTCCCTACTACCCCCTGTTCTTCTCTTCCTACTCTCTTCCCTCTCATTTAACCCGCTGAGTGCCAGCCAATTTTGACGGTGTGCTTCTGCCAGTGCCAGATTTTTTTTTGTTTTTTTTTTTGGGGGGGGGGGCTAAATCTATCAAGTTGGGAGAGAAAGGAAGGATAATGGTAAAAAAAACACTCCCCTCGCCAGAAAACAGGTCTCCGATGGTCCCGAAAGTAGCTGAAAAGACACTATAGACTACAGAGACTTTTATGGTATCGGAATGTATGGGTGGGAGGGTGGTTTTGGGGTTGATGGGGGGAAGGTAGAAGGGTAATTGACTTGTGTTTTGACAGATATGAAGCCGATTGGTGAGGTACTTTCGCCACCACGGATTTTCCTTTTTTTCCTTTTCTTCGTACGGATACGCTGGAAGTGGGTGGTGGGAGGCAGTTGGGGGTGTGGTGGGGGGAAGGCAGAAGGGTAATTGACTTGTGTTACAGATATGAAGCCGATTGGTGAGGTACTTTCGCCACCACGGATTTTCCTTTTTTTCCTTTTCTTCGTACGGATACGCTGGAAGTGGGTGGTGGGAGGCAGTTGGGGGTGTGGTGGGGGGAAGGCAGAAGGGTAAGGGACTTGTCACACAAATATGGAACCGATTGGTGCAGTCGTTTCGCCGCCACATATTTTCCTTTTTTGTTTTCCTTCTGACGGGACCGACAGTCAGCGTGTGGGTAGGAGGAGGGATTTGGGATTTTTGTGGTGGGTAGCCAAAAGGGTAAGGTACATGTGGTAAAAATATGAAAGCCATAGGTGCAGTCGTTTCGCTGCTACGATGTTTTTTCGGCGAGGACGTACATACCTCCGTTGGCCACAGAACCTGTATGTGTCGGCTTTATGCCAGTGTATGCGGTTCGACTCTGAAGTCGATCGTCTGTATTCTGGAGTCGATCGGCTGAAGTCTTATAGATGCGGGTGAAGTCGGCATGTAAAAATGACCGTTATTTTTTTGGTCGGTTCGAGTCTCAAGACTTTTCCGGAGTCAAGACGACAACGTCGGCTGTATGCGGCTGTAGTCTGGTGAAGTCCGTTGGATGCGGCATACCGAGCCAACTCCAAAAGTCGGGGGACAAAATCGCTACTCTGCTGTATTCGGCGCCCAAGTCCTGTATGTGTGAAGGGGGCATCAGAAGGAAAACAAAAAAGGAAAATATGTGGCGGCGAAACGACTGCACCAATCGGTTCCATATTTGTGTGACAAGTCCCTTACCCTTCTGCCTTCCCCCCACCACACCCCCAACTGCCTCCCACCACCCACTTCCAGCGTATCCGTACGAAGAAAAGGAAACAAAGGAAAATCCGTGGTGGCGAAAGTACCTCACCAATCGGCTTCATATCTGTAACACAAGTCCCTTACCCTTCTGCCTTCCCCCCACCACACCCCCAACTGCCTCCCACCACCCACTTCCAGCGTATCCGTACGAAGAAAAGGAAAAAAAGGAAAATCCGTGGTGGCGGAAGTACCTCACCAATCGGCTTCATATCTGTCAAAACACAAGTCAATTACCCTTCTACCTTCCCCCCATCAACCCCAAAACCACCCTCCCACCCATACATTCCGATACCATAAAAGTCTCTGTAGTCTATAGTGTCTTTTCAGCTACTTTCGGGACCATCGGGGACCTGTTTTCTGGCGAGGGGAGTGTTTTTTTTACCATTATCCTTCCTTTCTCTCCCAACTTGATAGATTTAGCCCCCCCCCCCCAAAAAAAAAACAAAAAAAAATCTGGCACTGGCAGAAGCACACCGTCAAAATTGGCTGGCACTCAGCGGGTTAAATGAGAGGGAAGAGAGTAGGAAGAGAAGAACAGGGGGTAGTAGGGAGGTAGTGAGGGAGGGAAGAGGTGGATGAGAAGAAGGGAGGAAGAAGGAGGAAAAGAACGAAGACAGGAGGAGGAGGAGGAAAAGTAGGGAGAGAGGAGGAAAAGAAGGGAGGGAGGAGAATGAGGAGGAGAAGGGAGGGAAGGAGAATGAGAAGCAAGAGGAGGAGAAGAAGAGAGGGAGGGAGTTGAATGAGAAGCAGAGAGGAGGAGGAGAAGGGAGGAAGGGAGGAGAATGAGAAGGAGAGTGGAAGAGGGTGATTTCGTCGAATACTGGGTCAAGTGCGCTGCGTGGGGCCTATATACTGTATAGGGGCCGTGTCGCCGTTCTGTGGTTGGGAATTTTTTTTTATTTTTTTTGGTCAGCTTGATGCGGCTGTTTGCGGTTCGAGTTGGGTGTTGTCGGTTGGATGTTTCTGTTGTCTGCTCAAGTTGGCTCGACTCTTCTGCCATATTGGGTTCCGGGTGTTGTCATACGTCTGCACTCCTGTCAATGTGGTTGGAGTCTGCTGTATGCGGCTGCATGCGGATGAATTCCGCTGTTGTCTGTTGTACTCGTATGACTCATATTTTTGCATAATTTTTAATTTTTTTATGCAAATTTATGCAAATTTATGCACAAGACTTCAGCAGACTTCAGCAGACTTTTTCGGTTGTACTCGTGTCCGGCGGCTGTACTCTGGTGTATGCGGCAGTAGTCTTTATGCTACACATGAAACACAATTCGAGCCGACATACACAAGGACTACAGCCGCATACAGAAGACTTGGTACGACTAGCGCCGACTAGAGCAGACTACTCCCCGCATCCACCAGACAAATTTCAAGTCTGGCCCAAATTTCAAAACTGACAAACATTTTCGTCGCGGACCGCGACTTGACACGCATTGCCCGGACTTCACCAGGGGAGGTGTGGTGGAGTGGTCATGCCACTGGATTGGTAATCCAATGGACCCGGGTTCAAATCCCGATACGTCAATGGGAAGATATTATTGGGATTGAATTTGTGCTGTACCTAGTATCAGTGCATTACCACAAAGCCCACCGAAATGCCAAAAAAATACCCTCATTGTTCCCTGATTAAATAACACTGTATGAATATTCCCATATTCAAAATATGTTACAGGGGGACAATGCCTAGTGAGTTCACTGCTCAATAGGTGGCATTCTGAGAGTGAGGGTCTGAGTCTGGAGGGTGAGACGGTGAAGCACTTGAGCGAAGCAACCAGCCGCTTCAGAGATGGAGCTGCTTTGAGCCATGATGGATGCTTCACATGTCTCACTCCCCAGGCTGGAACAAGACCTCACGGGCTTCACCGTGTTGAGCGGTGGAATGTACAGGCTCTCAGCCTATGCCCGAGAGGGAGTACTTGGAATATAGAAAAAAAAAAAAAAAAAAAAGACTACAGACGACTACAGCCGCATGGGTAGGAATAGGTGCCGACTTGATGCCGCATGCAGCAGAGTCGCTACTCGGTTGCTTTCTGCTGCATTCGGCGCCCGAGTCCTGTATGTGTGAAAGGGGCATTACCCTTCTGCCTTCCCCCCACCACACCCCCAACTGCCTCCCACCACCCACTTCTAGCGTATCCATACGAAGAAAAGGAAAAAAAGGAAAATCCGTGGTGGCGAAAGTACCTCACCAATCGGCTTCATATCTGTAACACAAGTCAATTACCCTTCTGCCTTCCCCCCACCACACCCCCAACTGCCTCCCACCACCCACTTCCAGCGTATCCGTACGAAGAAAAGGAAAAAAAGGAAAATCCGTGGTGGCGAAAGTACCTCACCAATCGGCTTCATATCTGTCAAAACACAAGTCAATTACCCTTCTACCTTCCCCCCATCAACCCCAAAACCACCCTCCCACCCATACATTCCGATACCATAAAAGTCTCTGTAGTCTATAGTGTCTTTTCAGCTACTTTCGGGACCATCGGGGACCTGTTTTCTGGCGAGGGGAGTGTTTTTTTTACCATTATCCTTCCTTTCTCTCCCAACTTGATAGATTTAGCCCCCCCCCCAAAAAAAAAACAAAAAAAAATCTGGCACTGGCAGAAGCACACCGTCAAAATTGGCTGGCACTCAGCGGGTTAAATGAGAGGGAAGAGAGTAGGAAGAGAAGAACAGGGGGTAGTAGGGAGGTAGTGAGGGAGGGAAGAGGTGGATGAGAAGAAGGGAGGAAGAAGGAGGAAAAGAACGAAGACAGGAGGAGAAGGAGGAAAAGTAGGGAGAGAGGAGGAAAAGAAGGGAGGGAGGAGAATGAGGAGGAGAAGGGAGGGAAGGAGAATGAGAAGCAAGAGGAGGAGGAGAAGAGAGGGAGGGAGTTGAATGAAAAGCAGAGAGGAGGAGGAGAAGGGAGGAAGGGAGGAGAATGAGAAGGAGAGTGGAAGAGGGTGATCTCGTCGAATACTGGGTCAAGTGCGCTGCGTGGGGCCTATATATAGGGGCCGTGTCGCCGTTCTGTGGTTGGGAATTTTTTTTTTTTTTTTTGGTCAGCTTGATGCGGCTGTTTGCGGTTCGAGTTGGGTGTTGTCGGTTGGATGTTTCTGTTGTCTGCTCAAGTTGGCTCGACTCTTCTGCCATATTGGGTTCCGGGTGTTGTCATACGTCTGCACTCCTGTCAATGTGGTTGGAGTCTGCTGTATGCGGCTGCATGCGGCTGAATTCCGCTATTGTCTGTTGTACTCGTCTGACTCATATTTTTGCATAATTTTTAATAATTTTATGCAAATATATGCAAATTTATGCACAAGACTTCAGCAGACTTCAGCAGACTTTTGCGGTTGTACTCGTGTCCGGCGGCTGTACTCTGGTGTATGCGGCAGTAGTCTTTATGCTACACATGAAACACAATTCGAGCCGATATACACAAGGACTACAGCCGCATACAGAAGACTTGGTACGACTAGCGCCGACTAGAGCAGACTACTCCCCGCATCCACCAGACAAATTTCAAGTCTGGCCCAAATTTCAAAACTGACAAACATTTTCTTCGCGGACCGCGACTTGACACGCATTGCCAGGACTTCACCAGACTACAGACGACTACAGCCGCATGGGTAGGACTAGGTGCCGACTTGGTGCCGCATGCAGCAGAGTCGCTACTCGGCTGCATTAGGCTGCATTCGGCGCCCGAGTCCTGTATGTGTGAAAGGGGCATTAGGAAGTTAGTAGGGGACAGATGGGTTAGTAACTGAGGGGGGGATAAAATAAAGTTACCGGTATTCATTTACAAACTCAGTCAGTCGTGGGTTTGATGCAAAATATTTGTCTAGGCGAAGTTTAAATGAATCAACGGTGCTGCACTCTATAACGTCTCGGGGAAGCCCATTCCATAAGTTGACAACTCGATTGAAGAAGAAATTCGTAGATTCGTGCGAGTTAAAAGATTTACCGATAATTTTGCAACCGTTTTCCCCGCGTGTGTAATTAGATTGGTCGATAGTGAAGTGCTTACTACAGTTCATATTGTCGATGCCTTTGATGATTTTGAACACTTGAATTAAGTCGCCTCTAATGCTGGGGTCACACATTCACGTATATCGCTCCCGTATGCTCACGTCAGGCGTGATCGCCAATTTTGTGTAATGACGGGCGTAGTCCGGCCGTGTACGCCCGTTTAGAGGAAGACTATTGCACTACCCGACATACGTACCGTAACGGGGCAAGTGTTACGTCAGACGTAATGCAGTCGTATGGAGCTACGTACGTCCTTGCGACTTGCGTAAGCATGTCCCCGTTAGTCCGCCTGGGCTGCCCGATTTGCGTACCACAGGCCACGCCCATGGCCACGCCCCCACAAAACCTACGTAGCTGAGGCCGTACGTCGTGTGAGTTTGTAGGCATTACGTGGACCGTGTCCGGACAATCGTAGGGACACCCCGTCTGTCCAAACACATACAAAGACAGTCTTTGTCAACCACGTATGTCTTGGTTGGAATCTGGGAACTATAAAAGGGCATGGCTGGCCACAACGTTCCCATTCCCACTCCTGACTCGGCACCATGAAGAACATCACAGAATACATCCTGGAGGAGTTCAAGATGGTGAACTCCCTAATCAAACCGGAGAACAGGCATAACACCCGGCTCATGCAATGGATCATTTCCTACATAGAAATGTTGGAACTGCTTGCAATAGCAAACAACATCCATGAAGAAGAAGAAGAGAAGAAGAATGAAAGGAGCAAGAGGACAGTGTGGGTGTGGCCCTATCTACAACGTAGGCCTGAACATGGCCATTATGAGAAGCTGATGAAAGAGTTGGCCACCGAATGTCCACAACTCTACAAAAACTTCACCCGGGTAGACAAACAACTATTTGATGAGATAGTTGAACGTGTCACACCCCTCATTCAGAAGAAACCTACATTCTGGCGTAACCCCATTCCTCCTGGTCTGCGGTTGGCCATCACCCTACGTTTCCTCGCTACGGGTGACTCCTATAAGAGCCTACAATACAACTTTCGTGTTGCCCACAACACCATCAGCCAAATTGTTCCCGACACCTGCCAGGCCATCATTTCTGTCTACGGAGAGCAGGAGATCAAGACGCCACAATCGCCTGCTGCATGGAAGGAGGTTGCCAGAGGATATGAGGAACGATGGAATCTGCCGCATTGTGTAGGAGCCATTGATGGCAAACACATACGGATCCGAAACCCACACTTTGGTGGAACCTATTACTTCAACTACAAGAAGTTTTTTTCCATTGTCCTGATGGCAATTGTTGACTCCAACTACAAGTTCATATACGTCGACGTTGGTGCCATAGGGTCAGAGTCTGATGGTGGTGGCTTTGCACACACCAGTCTGTCTAACTTGCTTGAAAAACAGGACGCAAATCTGCCAACCGCCGAGGTCATCTCTACCGATCCCACTGGACCACCCACTGAATACTTCTTAGTAGGTGATGATGCATTCCCTCTACGCGCCTACATGATGAAGCCCTACCCCCTACGAGCCCTCACGAAGCAGGAACGAATCTACAACTACAGAATCAGCAGGGCCCGCCGGACGGTAGAGAACGCCTTTGGCATTCTTGCCAACCGCTTCCGTGTTTTCCACACTGCAATATCTCTAAAACCTGAACGTGTAGAGGTTGTTGTGTTGGCCTCATGCATTCTGCACAACGTCCTACGAGGCCGATGCCCACCACAATCAGAGGTAGATCAAGAGGACCCACACACCCACCAACTCATACCTGGCGCCTGGAGGACTGACCCACCTGTAGGAAACAACATCCCACCCGTGACCCGCAACACTGCAACCCTGCTTGCCAAGGCTCAACGCAACTACCTCAAGACCTACTTTAATTCCCCTCAAGGATCTGTGGCTTGGCAGGATGACCGGATTTAGGTGAGTTACATTTATTTTTAAATACATCGATGCTTTGCTAGTTTGCTTTGTATTGTAATTGTATCTTTGAAAGTGCATTTTCTCTAATGTTTAGGTTCTTCGTATGTAGTTTAAATAATATGTTTACTTAAATTGTACTATGCTTATTTAATTTTACATCTTTGACTTTCGAATTGCATTCAATTTTGCTATGTTTTGCATGTTACCTTTGTTTTGTACTTTATGTTCTATTTAATGTAAGTTGTCCATCAATGATTGTCAAAATTAGTAATAACCATATTATCAGTATTGCGTTTAAATGAATTATTTATTGTGTATGCTCATTACTTTCATTATAAAAAAAAAATTCATCTTATTAATCAACAATTATGATAAAATATTGGAAATAGAAACACACACGTCATAACACAGATACATATATTTTTTTAAAATACACATTAATATTTATAGATATATATATATATATATATACAGAGGGTATTAAGACTGCTTGGGGATCTCCTGTGTCTCATTCAGGGGATCTATGGCAGACACAGACGTACCAAGAATGACAGGTGTTGGGGATTTATGAGCCGTCAACATTTCTATAAATGTGTTTCCAAACTGCCCTAGGTCGAAAGACGGTTGGCTGGGTGTGGAGGCAGTAGGTGGGACGAATTTGCGAGGGGGTGTCGTCAAAGGTGGTTGCACCAACATCGCCTTCAAGGCTGCAACCTGGTGTGCAGGTATCACGAGGCCCCCAAGACCAGGCTGAGGCTGGGTCGACAGGGTGGGAGGAGGCAAGGTAGTTGCTGGAGTGCCCTGGTACATCACTGTCGGAGGCTGCTGTATCACGGGTTGGGGTAGGGGCGCCGGCAAGCCAAAGCTCCTGTGGGCGTGCAGCAAGAGGTCCGGACCAGGCCGGGGCAGTCCCTCTGCATGGGCAACCTTGAACCTGTCGATGGCTGCCAACAGTTCTAGCTTGAGTGTGGTGTTGTAAGCTGGAGGCAGCCCCACACAGTCTTTCACCATGCCTTCCAGGGAGTAGCGCCAATATTTGTGGTCCTGGTCCTCGACAACATCGAACGCCTGACCCAGGTTCTCTCGCAGCTTCTCAGAATTCGCGAGGACCTTGAACAAGAAACAATAAAACATTAAACACACGAAACACAATATTTTAATATTTGACAACACATTTATTTTAACCAATGAAATGTTGTGGTATTTTGGGAACAAAATATGTTCAAAGTTATTGTCGATAGTATGGTGTGGAATCATGACATCTTTATTATTATTATTAATTTATGTTATTGTAATAACTTTGGAAACATAAACACTTTATCTAATAATAGCTTGGAATTGCAATGGGGTGCCACCAATGGACAATGTAACAACAAAGTGCTGTAGTGGGATGTAAAACTGTAGGGAGCTTTAAGATAAAATTGGATAAGCATATGGACGAGAGGGGTTTGGTGTGAAGGGGGATCAGCCGGGTTGGGCCAATCAGCACTCTGCAGACCCCCATAATCCTGCGTTAATCCCTAGCCGTTTTGGTAAGATTAACCTCAGGGTATTAGAGTGTGGACCCTATATTTGGGCTTTGTAATTAAATTGGGGTTGTGTAGGACAGGGATCTGCCTTGCTTAGGCAAATTGGCTGTCTGCAGACTCCCATTTTTTTATGTTCTTATGTTCTTATGTAAGATTTTCTCTACTCACTTGCTCCAGGGTCCCGTGTGTTGATGTCGAAGGGACAGCACCAGGAGGCTTTCCCTTCTTCACCTTCCGTGCAGGCTGGGCGATGGCTGGGGGTGGGTCCTCCTCTTCCTGACTGCCAGCAGAGAGCTCATCCACCTCGTAGACTGGGACAGAAGGTGTTTGGGTGGGCTGAGGGACAGGAACAGCAGCAGGCGCCGGTGCTGCATCCTGGGCAGCAGTCTGTTGTGACATGAATGTAGAATTAGTAACATGTATTTATTTATGTAAATAACTTTTAAAATACAATTTAACATAACCATTCATCCTTGTAACCTTTAAAATAACATGAATAAACTGATTTGAGTTATTATGCGTTTCATTAACAAATATTTGAAGTTTAACACGATAAATTGAACACAATAATAGCATCATTATAAGCAAAATAATTATGAAAATAACCTAAAACTAACACTGTCACTGTGGAACGGTTTGAAAACATAAGAAATATCAACGTACCTGAGGCATACCAAGTGACCGGGGCTTCTTCTGACGGACGATGTGTGGCTTCATGAAGTGGAATATGCTGAGGATCCACCTCTCCCTCTCAGTCAGTCGTTTGGCCCCATCACCACTCTTCAACTTGCTGAGCCGGCCGAACCTGGAGCGAAGAGATCCCCACCAGGTCTTCAACTCGAAGGCGGTCATTGGTGGGTCCATGCTCGAAGCCTTCTCCGACCATACAGAATCTATATGTTCCTTATTCTTGTGCCGGGGGTCCCCCTTGTCAATAATGAAAGGCGCATCCAGCTCAATCCACTCAGCCAGCATCCTCTCCGTCTCCTCCGTCAGTATCACGTTGGTCTTCTTCCTGCGGCGTTTCTTTGGTGGAGCAGGGCTGTTGGGAAGTGCAGGTTCTACTTCTTCCTCCTCTTCTTCCTCGTCACTCTCATCATCAATTTCAACCTCGAGCTCTCCACTATCGGGGCCGAGGTCGAGAACAATTTCACCTTCAGGCGTCGAGGGGCCAGGCTGAGAAGGGTCAGAGTTGGAGGGGCCGGGCTGAGAGGGGGCAACAGGTGAACTGTCTTCAGACGTCGAGGTGGCAGGGGAAGCCTTCCTGACCTTCTTCACTCCTTTCTTCTGCATGGTACAAGGCAGGGCAGGGTGCAGAGGGTGACAAGCAGGGCAGGGCAGGGTGCAAAGGGTGGCAAGCAGGGCAGGGGGGCAGGGTGAAGAGGGTGTCAGGCAGGTGGCAGGGTTGTTGTTTGCTGCTCCGGTTTGGTGAGAGGTATGACGGGAGTGTCCCCCGCTGCTGCTTATATACCCCCTCGTACAGCGGTGCCGCGTCTTCCCGCCAACACGTAGTGTGGCGGTGTTGCCAGATGCGGCCGGACTTACTTTCACTTTCACGTTTTACGTGAACATTGTACGATTGGCGGACGAAACTTACGTTTTACCTGCCTAGCTGCTACGTTTTACGTGTCTGCACCCGTAATACGTAGCAGGTAGACAGGTAAAACGTATGCATTCCCAACTTTTTACATACGTGAGCACGAGCCCCGTATCCGATTCGCAATCCAAAGGATACCGGGCAACCTCGGCCGCACCAACCACCTACAAGACCAGCGTGGCTACACCCGCCATGCGTACCAACCCCCACGACTAGACACAATTTCATTGAAGTTTTGCGTACTAAGCCATTACGTTTTACGTATTCGGTTGCCAACTACCAATAAACCTTCGTACGGGAGCATACGGGAGCATATACGTGAATGTGTGACCCCAGCATTAATCTGCACTGGGTTAAAGGAAATAGATTTAATTCTCTAAGACGCTCCTCGTATGGTTTGTTCTTTAGGCTAGGTATAATTTTGGTAACTCTACGTTGAACTCATTCTAGCTTTTCTATATCTTTTTGGTAATAAGGGCACCAGGATTGAACGCATTATTCCAGAAGAGGGCGGACTTAGGAATTGTAAAGGGTTAGGATAACTTCTTTGGATTTATGCTCAAATGACCTGCCTATAAAGCCAATTATTTGTGTTGCTTTCTTAACAACTTCTGAACATTGTTGACTCGGTTTTAGGTTACTCGATATTGTTACTCCAGATCGGAGAGAGAGAGCGAGAGTAGTAATAGTAATAATAGAGATGGCAACCCTATGAGTAAAGGAAAGTGGAAGGAAAGGATAGCAAAAATGAGAGAGATAATTTTGTTTTACATAAATACACTGGCCACACACTACGATCCAAACGAGGTGGTCAGGACTTAATTCTAGTAGAGATGGCATATCCGATAGAAAAGGAAAGTTGAAGGAAAGGATAGAAAATATGAGAGAGAGAGAGAGAGAGAGAGACGTAGAAGATGTTATCACGTCAGAGTTAGTGTATAGACCAAAAAGTTGAGAGTGGTTGAACGAAGAGGGTCGAGATGATTGTGTCGATAGAGAGAGAGAGAGAGAGAGGCCAGACGGGATATAATAAAGATAGAAAGAATGATAAAGAATAATGATATGAAGGAATTGAAAGAACGATAACGAATAATAGTAATAAAAAGCATCACAATTACATCAGTATAAATTGGTGGTAATATGTGTGTGAAACCTATTGTATATAATTGTATATTTTGAATAATTATGAGTTTATATATATATATATATATATATATATATATATATATATATATATACCGTATATTCCTTTCTTCCCTGTGGATATTCAGCATTATATAAGTTCACGTGTTGCTGTGACTGTCTTGCATATACAGTACGGTATATATATATATTTTTTTTCCTATGTGAATGAGGGAGACAAAAGGCATAACTGCCTGGATCGAGTGCCTCCCCCGATATATATATATATATATATAATACCGGGTATATATATATTAGTGGTATTAGTGCTAAAGATGCGAGATATTATGATATAAATAATAATACAGCAAGGTAATAAAGAGAAGGAATAGTGATGGTGGTGATGGTGGTGATGGTGATAGTGATATAAATTATACCAAAGAAAGGTTAGTGTAATAGTTGTATTAATGATAAAGAGGGAGGGATATGGTGTCGTTACCAGGGAAGCCAAACTCATTTATCCTTTACGATAGAGAACATAGCTGTATATACAGTATATGTGTATGGGTTATGGGAGAGAGAGAGAGAGAGATGTGTCGTTACCAGGGAAGCCAAACTCATTTATCCTTTACGATAGAGAACATAGCTGTATATACAGTATATGTGTATGGGTTATGGGAGAGAGAGAGAGAGAGAGAGATGTGTCGTTACCAGGGAAGCCAAACTCATTTACCCTTTACGATAGAGAACATAGCTGTATATACAGTATATGTGTATGGGTTATGGGAGAGAGAGAGAGAGAGAGAGAGAGAGAGAGAGAGAGAGAGAGAGAGAGATGTGTCTGAATGATGTGAGTGTATTATATGGTGTCGTTACCAGGGAAGCCAAACTCATTTATCCTTTACGATAGAGAACATAGCTGTATATACAGTATATGTGTATGGGTTATGGAGAGAGAGAGAGAGAGAGAGAGAGAGAGAGATGTGTCTGAATGATGTGAGTGTATTATATGGTGTCGTTACCAGGGAAGCCAAACTCATTTATCCTTTACGATAGAGAACATAGCTGTATATACAGTATATGTGTATGGGTTATGGGAGAGAGAGAGAGAGAGAGAGAGAGAGAGATGTGTCTGAATGATGTGAGTGTATTATATGGTGTCGTTACCAGGGAAGCCAAACTCATTTATCCTTTACGATAGAGAACATAGCTGTATATACAGTATATGTGTATGGGTTATGGGAGAGAGAGAGAGAGAGAGAGAGAGAGAGATGTGTCTGAATGATGTGAGTGTATTATATGGTGTCGTTACCAGGGAAGCCAAACTCATTTATCCCTTTACGATAGAGAACATAGCTGTATATACAGTATATGTGTATGGGTTATGGGAGAGAGAGAGAGAGAGAGAGAGAGAGAGATGTGTCTGAATGATGTGAGTGTATTATATGGTGTCGTTACCAGGGAAGCCAAACTCATTTATCCTTTACGATAGAGAACATAGCTGTATATACAGTATATGTGTATGGGAGAGAGAGAGAGAGAGAGAGAGAGAGAGAGAGAGAGAGAGAGAGATGTGTCGTTACCAGGGAAGCCAAACTCATTTATCCTTTACGATAGAGAACATAGCTGTATATACAGTATATGTGTATGGGTTATGGGAGAGAGAGAGAGAGAGAGAGAGAGAGAGAGAGAGAGAGAGAGAGAGAGAGAGAGAGATGTGTCGTTACCAGGGAAGCCAAACTCATTTATCTTTTACGATAGAGAACATAGCTGTACAGTGTATATACAGTATATGTGTATGGGTTATGGGAGAGAGAGAGAGAGAGAGAGAGAGAGAGAGAGAGAGATGTGTCGTTACCAGGGAAGCCAAACTCATTTATCCTTTACGATAGAGAACATAGCTGTATATACAGTATATGTGTATGGGTTATGGGAGAGAGAGAGAGAGAGATGTGTCGTTACCAGGGAAGCCAAACTCATTTATCCTTTACGATAGAGAACATAGCTGTATATACAGTATATGTGTATGGGTTATGGGAGAGAGAGAGAGAGAGAGATGTGTCGTTACCAGGGAAGCCAAACTCATTTATCCTTTACGATAGAGAACATAGCTGTATATACAGTATATGTGTATGGGTTATGGGAGAGAGAGAGAGAGAGAGAGAGAGAGAGAGAGAGAGAGAGAGAGAGAGAGAGAGAGAGAGAGATGTGTCGTTACCAGGGAAGCCAAACTCATTTATCCTTTACGATAGAGAACATAGCTGTATATACAGTATATGTGTATGGGTTATGGGAGAGAGAGAGAGGTGTGTCGTTACCAGGGAAGCCAAACTCATTTATCCTTTACGATAGAGAACATAGCTGTATATACAGTATATGTGTATGGGTTATGGGAGAGAGAGAGAGAGAGAGAGATGTGCCTGAATGATGTGAGTGTATTATATGGTGTCGTTACCAGGGAAGCCAAACTCATTTATCCTTTACGATAGAGAACATAGCTGTATATACAGTATATGTGTATGGGTTATGGGAGAGAGAGAGAGAGAGATGTGTCGTTACCAGGGAAGCCAAACTCATTTACCCTTTACGATAGAGAACATAGCTGTATATACAGTATATGTGTATGGGTTATGGGAGAGAGAGAGAGAGAGAGAGAGAGATGTGTCTGAATGATGTGAGTGTATTATATTGAATGTGTGGATGTGTTTGGCCATATATGTTTGTGAGTGTGTGTGTCTGTATATATATATTTGTACAAATATAGATAGATGGAATGTATCTCTCTCTCTCTCTCTATATATATATATATATATATATATATATATATATATATATATATATAGAGAGAGAGAGAGAGGACTAATCTGTTCTGTGTGTTGGTGATATTGGATTTGTGTGTGTGCGTGTGTATGTGTATTGATATATAGATAAAAATATAAATATATATAGATATATGTTTGGCTATTTATTCAGTACAGTACCGGTACATTATAAATTGTCTATGCACTCACAATTTATGCCACCACCCTTGTAATCTCGGGTGCTAAAGTTGATCATATTTCACTATAACACCAAATACTCTGTGACACATACCAATGGATTGCTGCCAGGGTTAAAGGTGATGTTTGGAATGGTGGAGGCTCGATCGGTAATAAAAATGTTTTTTGTTTGTGTTAGTGAGGAAGGTATACTGTAGATTGATAGGTAGGTAGGTAGGTACAAATATAGATAGATAGTCAGTCATAAGTTTAATTCATAAAATAAATACATTGTACATAATTATTTTACATAATACTAAAACTGAAAACATACAAATATATATTGTTTAACGTAATGTGGGCTCTGTGTTCTGTATTTCATGGCTTCAATATCATTCAATATTCAGTTCTGAAATCCATAATGAGAGAGAGAGAGGTATTGCATAGGGTCATTACCACTATACATTATTCATAAACTACACACTCCTATTCATTTTTGTACATTTTGTATTTTTATCTCACTGTTGTCTGTATTCATTGCTCTTTCTTTATAATTTCCTCGGTTATTCCAGTTGAAGACATTATATTTCTTCATGTTTTTTAGTACCTTGTATTCAAATATGTGCATATGGTGATATGTGACAGTCCAAAAATGACACAAAAAAAATCAATTGATATACTGTATACACAAAGTTAATATATTGATATACTGTATACACAAAGTTAATATATTGATATACTGTATACACAAAGTTAATATATTGATATACTGTATACACAAAGTTAATATATTGATATACTGTATACACAAAGTTAATATATTGATATACTGTATACACAAAGTTAATATATTGATATACTGTATACACAAAGTTAATATATTGATATACTGTATACACAAAGTTAATATATTGATATACTGTATACACAAAGTTAATATATTGATATACTGTATACACAAAGTTAATATATTGATATACTGTATACACAAAGTTAATATATTGATATACTGTATACACAAAGTTAATATATTGATATACTGTATACACAAAGTTAATATATTGATATACTGTATACACAAAGTTAATATATTGATATACTGTATACACAAAGTTAATATATTGATATACTGTATACACAAAGTTAATATATTGATATACTGTATACACAAAGTTAATATATTGATATACTGTATACACAAAGTTAATATATTGATATACTGTATACACAAAGTTAATATATTGATATACTGTATACACAAAGTTAATATATTGATATACTGTATACACAAAGTTAATATATTGATATACTGTATACACAAAGTTAATATATTGATATACTGTATACACAAAGTTAATATATTGATATACTGTATACACAAAGTTAATATATTGATATACTGTATACACAAAGTTAATATATTGATATACTGTATACACAAAGTTAATATATTGATATACTGTATACACAAAGTTAATATATTGATATACTGTATACACAAAGTTAATATATTGATATACTGTATACACAAAGTTAATATATTGATATACTGTATACACAAAGTTAATATATTGATATACTGTATACACAAAGTTAATATATTGATATACTGTATACACAAAGTTAATATATTGATATACTGTATACACAAAGTTAATATATTGATATACTGTATACACAAAGTTAATATATTGATATACTGTATACACAAAGTTAATATATTTAATCTATTAGTTATGTTAATGTTACTAACGTTAAGTGGTGGAGTATACTTAGCATTTGTTTAGACGTATAATATGTAATCGTTTACATATGTTAATGTTACTAACGTTAAGTGGTGGAGTATACTTAGCATTTGTTTAGACGTATAATATGTAATCGTTTACATATGTTAATGTTACTAACGTTAAGTGGTGGAGTATACTTAGCATTTGTTTAGACGTATAATATGTAATCGTTTACATATGTTAATGTTACTAACGTTAAGTGGTGGAGTATACTTAGCATTTGTTTAGACGTATAATATGTAATCGTTTACATATGTTAATGTTACTAACGTTAAGTGGAGGCTTATACTAAGCTTTTGTTCAGAAGAATACAAGATGACTATGAATAAACCTTTGGTAAGCTTTTTTGATGCAAAGTCTCCCCATAAAATGAAGACCTGTATATTAAGCCTCCCCATAAAATGAAGACCTGAATATAAGTACTTAGTATTAGGGGAGGTGTGGCAGAGTGGTCTTGCCACTGGACTGGTGATCCAATGGACCGGGTTCGAATCCCAGTATGTCAATGGGAAGACATTATTGGGATGGAATTTGTGCTGTACCTAGTTTCAGTGCATTACCACAGCACACCGAAATGCCAAAACAAAATATCCTCATTGTTCCCTGATTAAATAGCACTGTATGAATATTCCCATACTCAAAATATGCTACAGGGGGGCAATGCCTAGTGAGTTAATTGCTCAATAGGTGGCGTTCTGAGATTGAGGGTCCGAGCCTGGGGAGTGAGACTGTGAAGCGCAGGGGCGAAGCAGCTTCAGAGATGGAGTTGGGTTCGAGCCGTGAATGGGTGCTTTGCATGTCTCACTCCCTACACTGGAACAAGACCTCACGGGCCTCACCGTGTTCAGCGGTAGAGTGTAAAGGCTATCAGCCTATGCCCGAGAGGGAGTAGTTGGAATATTAAAAAAAAAAAAAAAAAAAAAAAAATCATTCTTGGGTTGAGAGCTTTCAACAAGTTCAAGAGGGGCTTTAGAACTAGGGTGCTTGAGGGAGAGAGAGTGAGAGAGCTAGAGCACACCCACACACACGTACAAACATAGAGTGAAAGCATATACTGTATACACACACACACACACACACACACACAAACAACACGAAAGCATACTGTATATACACACACAGGACAACAAAAGCACACACACACACACACACACACACACACACACACACACACACACACAAAGAGGGGATGAAAGGCAACATGTTAGAGAGAGAGAGAGAGAGAGGAAGGAAGGGAAGCTGATTTAGTTGTAAAAGAGAGTGGCTTGAGAGGATTGGGAGAGGGTGGAGTGGAGTGCTAGGGATGGATGGATGGGTGCACGGTATAGTAACATAGAAGGTAGACGCACCGAATTCTTGAACTCCTATACATAAAGGCTTCTAAAAAGCACTAAACAGACTTCTATTAATTATTTGTATTTTGTGACTTCACGCTCAACCATGGTAACGTCATAATATAAGATATAGTTGTCGGAATAACGTTGATTATTCTATAAGCGAATATTTAGTGAAATATTCGTTTACCATCTTAGCTTGTTTGTTGACATAGGCTCCGCTATAGTGTTCTCTCTGGCCGTCAGAGGGCACCACCGTCCGTTCTTCTCTCCCCACTACCAACATTCGCTTCCTAGAAATCTATGTTCCCTCTAGCTGGCCATATACTTATACAAATCATCTCTCCACATCCCCTAGGCCTTTATACACCCTCACACGCCATTACTGGGTGAAAGTTGATCAGTGTCGGAGGCAAACTACGTGAATTTAAAGGAAGTTGAGCAAGGGATAAACAGAATCCGTTTAGGCCTACCTTTTCTCCCGACCGACGTATCGAAAATCACCAACACCATCGAAATATCTCTTCATATAAACTACACATATATCAAGTAACAATGCTAACATATTAGATTGGGTCCTACTACAATAACATTACCGATATCAATCGACGTTACTCTACATATTAGGTAATTAGGTGGACAAAAATATCATCGCATTTCCGCGGTAAAATTTGAAGCGACGTCGGCTATATACTACCTCATAGCCGTATATACTACCTCATAGCCGTATATATAATCTTCAAATGCAAAAAATAACAACTTTAGCAAATAGACTAGGGTCGTGTCACACTATACTATATATGTATATGTTTATCCATGTCACTTTACATTTTCGGTGGAAAACGTAATATACTGATCCTGTTAGAACACCATATTTAGCTTGGGAGCGGTACAAGAGTCATTCAGTGACGTCACAGAGGCCTACACAAGTGACTACACTTACACTTACACTTTGTTACACTTTGTTGTATTCCGTCCGTTAGTGACACAGTTGAGCTGGGGCTCCACTGCGACCAGGCAGCTCCCTTTCTTCCACTCTCCATTCCAGAAGTCGGTGCTGGGGTATCCTGGTGTTGGTGGCCGGTCCGGTATTTTGGCCAGCCACATGTCCAAGTGTTTCTTGAAGGTGTCTGGATACACCCCGGTCATGTTCCTGAGAGGGGCTGGTATACAGTTGAACAGTCTGGTTCCATTGTATGTAAAGCTGTGATGGATCAGGGATTTGATTTTTTGTGTTGATCCCGGCGTAGTCCTCACATAGCACAGCCTCCCTCGCCTTTGGTGTTGAGTCTCTTGGATGTTTGGATTTGGTACCTTTTTTTCCAAAATCTTCCAGACGTAGATGATGATGTACCCTACGTCTTTGAAGTGAGTACAGCTGCAGCTCCTTGAGTCTCTCCCAGTAGTTAAAGTGTTGAAACCCATGGATTTTACTGGTGAATGTCCTCTGGGTGGCTTCAATTTCTGTTATTTCTCCTACTTTTTGGGGAGACCAGAGCTGAGAGCAGTACTCCAGTCGTGGTAGGACCAGTGACTTCCACAGTGTTAACATACACCTCTCATTTCTTGTGTGGAAGGTTCTCAGGATCCAGCCTGCTATTTGTTTTGCTGTTGTTGTGGCTTTGGTAATATGCTGGGAAAAAGTGGCGTCACTGCTCATATTTACTCCCAAGTCCTTCACTGTGTCCTTGGCGGTAATTTCTTGCTGTCCACATTTGTAGTTGGTGTCGTTTTGTAGTGCTCTCTTGTTCCCGTACCTTAGAAGCTCGAACTTGTCTCCGTTTAGGGCCATGTTGTTTTCTTCTGCCCACTTCAGGATTTTGTCCAAGTCTTGTTGTAGTAGCTGTGCATCATGTTGTGAGGTGATTTTCTTCATGAGTCTGGTGTCGTCTGCAAACGATGAGGCTGTTGAGTGTTCCAGGTCCCTGTCGATGTCTCCTATCATGATGAGGAATAGGAGAGGTCCCAGTACTGATCCTTGTGGTACTCCGCTGATGACCCCACCTGCTTCTGATAGGCTTCCTTGAACCGTGACTCTTTGTTTTCTGTTGGTGATGAAGCTGTGGAGCCATCTTCCAAGGTCTCCCCCTATTCCCAGTGATTTGAGTTTATGTAGAAGGATCCCATGGTCCACCTTGTCAAAAGCTTTGGCGAAATCTAGATATATGACGTCTACATTTTCTCCGTCTTGAATATCCTGTAGGATTTTGTCGTAGTGTGATAGTAGTTGTGAAAGGCAGGAGCGGCCTTGTCTAAAGCCATGTTGACCCTCGTTGAATGCCTCGTTATCTTCCAGGACCATCTTAGCTCGTATTGTTCTTTCTATGATTTTAATAAGATGTGACGTCAGCACCACTGGTCTGTAATTTTTGGCTATGCCTTTACTACCCCTTGCTCCACAGCAGTTTTAGAGGCAAGGCTAGCTGATGTTTGAAGTTTTTTAGCAGTTGGGCATGAAAGCCGTCTGGTCCTGCCGCAGAGTTTGGTCCAATCTTGTCGATGGCTGCTATTATGTCCTCTGTTGATACTGTTACCGAGGAGAGTTGATGTGGTGTCCCTGGAGCGTTGTCAAAGAAGGTCGTTGCATTATCGATTTTCTTGTCTTCATTTGGCGGGCTGAAGACACTTTCGTACTGCTGTTTGAGTATCTTGGCCATTTTGGTTGGGTCACTCTCAAGTTCGCCCGTAGGTTTTGCAAGTGGTCCTATTGTTGAGGTGTTCCTGAGTCTCCTTTTTGCGTATGCATAGAAGAATTTGCTATTTACTCGTATGTTTGCAACTGCTTGGAGTTCTTCATGTGTTCTTTGCTCTTGGTGTGACTGGATGAGTTTACGTTCAACTTCATCGAGCTCTTCTTGTAGTTTGGTGATATTGTGCGCATAGCTGGTCTTCCTTTGCTTGGCTCTCAAGTACGTCCTTTTCTTCATTAGTATTTTTCTATCTCTGGGAATCTGCTTGATCTGCTTCCTGCTTGATTTGGGTGGTATGGTGTTTTTACAGGTCTCCAGGCATTGTTTCTGGAGGATACTGGAGGATACTGAGAGAACCACTGTCGTGGTTCCAATACTACCACCATGAGTGGTACCGTGGATGGGTGGATGGATTGATGGGTGGCTCTAGAGGAAAGGGAGAGGGTGGAGTGGAGTGCTAGGGATGGATGGATCGGTAGATGGATGGATGGATGAATGCATGGATGAGTGGAGGGATGGATGGATCGGTAGATGGATGGATGGATGAATGCATGGATGAGTGGAGGGATGGAGTGTAGTGCTAGGGATGGATGGATGTTTCTTCTAAGTCAGTTGACTATATCAGATGTAATAAGTGACTGCATAATAAACTACACTGTTAATTTGTTTTAGAGAGTCATGTACTGTATACTATCCCATGTATTATTTGACTAACGTATATTAATGTGTGTCTCTGTCTTTCCAGGTAACAATCCAGAATCAACTATTTTTCAAGACGCAGATAAGTAAGTATAGTGTCATGTTAAAGTGATAAAAGAGGAAAACCAGAAATATGTATGAGACCTGTTTTATTTGGATTAGAAAGGGTATATGGAAATCAGAGGGTTAATAATTGAGACAGACTTTACCCTTTTCATTTTTACTGATCCTTCCTAAGCTGTATAAATTGTCTATAACCATGGGATGCATTAACTCTCTGACTATGAACTTAGGACACCAATAATTATAGATTCTTTGTTGTCGATTGTGCAGGAAATCCACAAATGAATATCTAAGGCATCTAAGAGCCTGATGGAGTAGGCCTATTGTATTTATTTACTGTTGAATATTCGATGACTCATTTCTTTTCGGTTTTCTGGGTATTATTAGACGATTTTTCTTTAGATTAGGAAGAGTATATGGGAGTCAGAGGGGTAATTGAAATAGTCTTTACCCTTTTGATTCCATAAGATCCTTCCTAAGCTGTTTAAAATCGTCTTATGATAGCCAGAAGAAACTACTAAAACGCGTCATGATCCTCAAACGGTTCGTTCGTCGCACCTATCGTCTATTAAGTCACACACACACACACACACACACACACACACACACACACACACACACACACACACACAGCCCGTAGCCTAGTAGGTAGAGCTCTCGTCTCACACACGAGGGGTCGGGGGTTCAATCCCCGCCGGGCGGAGACAAATTGGGCTTGTCTCCTTTCATGTGTTAGCCTCAGTTCACCTAGCTGTAAATAGGTACCTGGAATAAGTGGACGACGTTGTGACGTCCCATCTGGGGTTGGCAAAAATGGTACAAGGCGAGATGGGTATCATATGGTTCACCTAAGCTGATGACTACCTAAGCCTTCGGGCGAGACGGTACCGTCTATAGTGAGAATGGTACCATACAGATCCACCCTAAGCCTTCGTTTCCGATGTCGCCAATTGGCTAAAATACAGACTACACACACATCCACAGCCATTCCAACAGTACATAAAACACTTAACATGCATTTCACGCAATACATTCCCAGTTAAGGAGGCGCGATAATAATGAGCTTAGCTCGCATTGCGTGGATTCTCTTTGACGAACAAGTAACTGAGTAACACACACACACACACACACACACACACACACACACACACTCTCTCTGTGTGTGGTATCGCCTGTGATCTGGATATTTACCCACCCCAGCCATTATGACGTCCCAATAAACAAGACCAATAGTACATGCCAATAAGGAGAGAGGCGTCTGATCCGGGGGTTGGGGTCGGGGGATAGTAGTTCATATATATATATATATATATATATATATATATATATATATATATTTATTTATTTATTTTTGGTTATTTGTTTATGTACGGTATATATTTAGTCATATTAATTTGATATACATATATATATATATATACAGTATGTATATATATATATATATATATATATATATATATACTGTATATATAAATAGATAGATAGTGTGAGCGTGTGTTTGTGTAGTTGTGTACTGTATTGTAGGCACTATTAACGAAGAAAAAAACTAAGAAAGTAAGTTAGCGTGCCAGGACAGACTGAATAACCCAGTATATGATTGAGCAGTAGTGTGACAGCTCCGGGTACTAAACACACTCCCTATAAACAGACCGACTAAGTGTGTAAGGTGCGGCAAATGACAGGGTGGCGGGAGTAATAACACCCCTTTGACCAACATGAACTACAGTATATAGGGGGTGGGGATAGTGGGTTGGTTGTTGTTGTTGTGGCTAGTACGGCTGCTGTTGATGTTTTTGTTGGTGGTGGCGGTTGGTGATTTGTGGTGGTGATGGTGTTGGTGGTGGTGGTGATTGCAAGGATGGTACTGTTGGTGGTGGGGGGTCATGATTTTTGATGG
>JBAKBP010019830.1:0-43853 GCA_037953745.1 Lithodes maja
ATAGCACTTGGTAGTCCATTCCACCCATCTACAACTCTGTTACCAAACCAATACTTGCCCACATCTTTTCCGAAACGAAATTTATCCAATTTGAAACCATTGGTACGAGTTCTCTCGCTATCACTGAGCTTTAGTACATTTGTCATGTCCCCTTTGTTAATCCCACTAACCCACTTGAACACCTCTATCATATCTCCTCTAACTCTGCGTCTCTCTAACGAATGTAAACCTAATTTCTTCAACCTTTCTTCATACGAAAGATTTCTAATATTATGGATCATTTTTGTCATTCTACGCTGTACTCTCTCCAATGAATCTATGTCCATTCTGTAATAAGGACACCAAAATTGGACAGCATAATCCATATGGGGTCTCACTAATGACAAGTAAAGTTTTAAGATAACATCAGCAGTTCTGTTACTCACGCTCCTAGAGATGAACCCGAGAATCCTGTTTGCCTTATTACGAACGCTTATACACTGTTTTCTAGGCTTCAAATCATTGCTAACAAATACACCTAGATCTTTCTCGCAGTCTGAATTTTCTAATTCTAAATTAGCTAGTTTATATTTAACATTTGTTTGCATCTTCCCTATCTTTAATACCTTGCATTTGTCAATGTTAAACTTCATCTGCCAATTTACTGACCATTCATGTAAGGTATCTAGATCCCTTTGGAGGCACTCTATATCGCTATCTGAATCAATTGATCTCCCTATTTTAGTATCGTCTGCGAATTTACTTATCCTACTAGTTATACCTAAATCTAGGTCATTTATGTATATAAGAAACAACAGGGGACCTAATACCGATCCCTGGGGGACACCACTTTTGACTGCTCCCCATTCTGACTTGGTACCATTTATGCTGACTCTCTGCTTCCTACCAATTAGCCATGACCTAATCCATCCTAACAACGCCCCACCTATTCCATGTGCCTCAACCTTTCTCATCAACCTCTCATGAGGGACTCTGTCGAAAGCTTTACTGAAATCTAAATATATAATATCATATGACTTGTCATTATCTACTGCTTCATATACCTCTGAGAAAAAACTAAGCAAATTAGTAAGGCAAGACCGTCCCTGAGTGTTTATATATAACATTTGTATGCATCTTCCCTATCTTTAATACCTTGCATTTGTCAATGTTAAACTTCATCTGCCAATTTACTGACCATTCGTGTAAGGTATCTAGATCCCTTTGAAGGCACTCTATATCTCTATCTGAATCAATTGTTCTCCCCATTTTGGTATCGTCTGCAAATTTACTTATCCTACTAGTTATACCTAAATCAAGGTCATTTATGTATATAACAAACAACAGGGGACCTAATACAGATCCCTGGGGGACACCACTTTTGACTGCTCCCCATTCTGACTTCGTACCATTTATGCTGACTCTCTGCTTCCTACCAATTAGCCATGACCTAATCCATCCCAACAACGCCCCTCCTATTCCATGCGCCTCAACCTTTCTCATCAATCTCTCATGGGGGACTCTGTCGAAAGCTTTACTGAAATCTAAATATATTATATCATATGACTTGTCATTATCTACTGCTTCATATACCTCTGAGAAAAAAACTAAGCAAATTAGTAAGACAAGAACGTCCCTGAGTGAATCCATGCTGAGAAGAATTTATTAAATTAAATGTATCTAAGTGGTTTCTAATTTTACTAGCAATAATTGACTCTAGTAGCTTTCCTATGATTGATGTAAGACTAATGGGACGGTAATTGGATGCTATTGATTTGTCACCTTTTTTGAAGATCGGAACTACGTTTGCAAGCTTCCAAGCTTCTGGAACTATACCTGTCTCCAATGACTTGTTAAATAAAAATGTTAATGGGTAACTTAACTCATCCCTACATTCTTTTAATACTCTAGCATATACCTCATCAGGACCAGGCGATTTATGAGGTTTCATATCACTTACCTCGTCGTACCTTCCTGTTAAATACAATAATATATTTTTTAGCTCGTAGGCCTAGCCTATAGGTGCAATTATAGAAATTTACCAAAAATAATACAGACACTGTAATAGCCAAGCTAGTGAGTTAATGTTATTTAGGTGACGGGTAATTTTTGTTAGGCTAGGCCTATGCCTTAATTCAAGAAATGTGTTAAATTAGACCAATCTGCTAGCGTTATCTTCAGAATTGTACACAAAACGCTCCATTTTATTCTTGTAAAAATACGAGTAAATGGGAACTAAAAATAATAATGTTCAGGTTACTTATAGCCTATAGGCCTACTGCCATTTCTCTCTAGCTTTCGCTCAGAGGTTTAATAGCTATAGCGCTCAACCAAAGTTTATTACATTTAGGGCCTACCAGACACCATTAGGCTACCCATTTCTTTGCTCAATGGAAATGGTTCCGCTACCAGCTAATTTTCAAAGAAAAATAGACGCACCTTAGCCTAAAATCAAAGGTACGGTAGGCTAGTGGGTGAAATTCATTCACATTAAAAAATACAAAGCCTAGGCTAGGCCTATTGGGCAAAAACAAAATAACATGCTAGCCTTAGCTTAGTCAAAGTGTCAAACACTAAGCATTGTTCTCTGCACTATAGGGTAGGCTAATGCTTTCATATATTGTCAATAGGCCTAGGCTATAGGCTAGGCTATCGTATTTATATGGTATTGTAGAATAGCCAAAAACAGTAGGCTAAATAGCCTAGGCTTACTCTAGGCTACTAAGGGTGCCTACACCTTTAACTTTGTAAATGCCTAGGCCTAGGCTAGCCTATAGCCTAGCTGCCTAGGCTAGGCTACCATTTAGATACAGATACGGTACTAGAGAAGTCTTACCTCCTGTTAATTCTTGCAATTCTGCTGGGTACTTCGCCGCCAAACGCCTCGAAGCTTTGATACCGGATTTTAAGTTTGCAGTACAGCGGGTCCCTGGCGTCCCATATCACACTGCGCTCCTTTATCAATTCACATAGGCTAATGATACAAGTGCATCTTTGGGCCATTCACAAGGTCGGACGCGGTTTATTTTGGCAGACATAATTAGTTATAGGTGCTTGGGCAGTTGAGGGTCTCTTCGTCGCAGCAGATGAATTTAAACAAACACACGCATTACTGAACGTCTTTTGTTTTTCTTTGGTACGAGAGGCAGCCAAGCAAGCAACCAAGCCATTGTATCGGATATATCGCTGTGAACAGAGGGCTGTGAATGTCCAAAAAACCAACCAGTTGGTTCCCTGAATTCCCCAGTGAAATTTCACACCCCGGCGAGATTTTCCTCCCAATCGTCAGCTCCCAAGGGACTGAGGACAAAAACTCGTCCGTGTGAACCGGCCTTGAAAATGGTTGTAAACATTGGGGGAGGGTAAAATACAACAGGTGAAGGAGGGAGACACTGACACTACAGGGGGAGCAACACAGACACAGTACCTGCCGTACACTACATAGTATACAGTATACTACAAAATAACATACAGGAAAACAGAGCTAATTATATCATATTAACCTTACTAACCAAGAGGAGGGTCATGTGGAATGTATACTTCATTGTTCTATTATCCGTAAAATATAAACTGATAGGCTAGCATTATGTTCATTACATTTTAGGTATCATCGTGTCATGCAATTCATCAGTTCAATGACCTGGTGATGATCTAAGCGAAACGTTGACAATAAAGTGCTCTCTCTCTCTCTCTCTCTCTCTCTCTCTCTCTCTCTCTCTCTCTCTCTCTCTCAAGTATACAGTATATCTGTAGATTTACGGAAGCACAATTAATTCTAAGAATTGAAATGCCTGTTTTAAATTCCTCCCAAATCATCAAATTATACCCCTCTCTCTCTGTTGTTACCACGCACACGCACACACACATACATACACACACACACACACACACAGCTCATACTAGTTCGTTCAAGAACGTACACACATACACACACACACACACACACACACACACATAGTTCATACTCGTACGTTCAATAACGTACACTAATACACATATATGTGCACGCGCTCAATTGTAAACACAAACAAACTAAGAATACAAATTCATAGATGTTATAAAAGGTGAATGAGGAATTATTACAGTAGGATGTAAAGGCAAGAGGTTCTGACAAAGATATACAGTATTATCAAATAGTAAGACTGGTACTAAGACATATGAAAGACTGCACGAGAAAGGAAGGTGGAATGAGAAACCTTGGAACAAAAAAACGTATGAAGAATAAGAATGGATAATATTTTGTATTGTATTGTGGACGTCTTAAATAACTAACTTAATATTAATTAACTAAGCGCAGATTGAGAGGTAACCTTATTCAAGTTTTCAAGATCATTAAAGGTATCGACAACATGAACTGTAATCAATATTTTACAATTGACCGATCAAACTACACGCGGGGAAATGGCTGCAAAATCATTGGTAAATCATTCAACTTTAACGAATCCAAGAATTTCTTCTTCAATCGAGTCGACCACTTGTGGAATGGGCTTCCACGAGAAGTCATAGACTTCAAAGTTCGCCTAGACAAGCACCTTGCCCTGAACCCAAGGTTGACTGCATTTGTAATTGAATATATATTTTCATTAGTAGTGTTTGTACAATAATCTAATAGATCTTAGTATAATTTCCACTGCCATGAACTGAGCCCCAGGGCAGCACTTCCTTCTCACATCTTTCCCACATTCTCTCCGAAATACTGTTGCAACACTTGGAACAGCAATGTTTTGGAGGGCAAGTAACCTCGAGGGGTCGCATGACCTCTTGTTGCTTGTTTTCCTTTGTACTCTGTCTGTCCGTTACTGTGTCTGTCTGTTACTGTGTCTGTCTGTTACTGTCTATCTGTTACTGTATCTGTCTGTTACTATGTCTGTCTGTTACACTGTCTGTATTTTACTGTGTCTGTCACTGTTTGTCTGTCACTGTCTGTCTGTCACTGTCTGTCTGCTACTGTGTCTGTCACTGTCTGTCTGCTACTGTGCCTGTCTGTTACTGTGTCTGTCTGTCACTCTCTGTATGTCTGCTACTGTGTCTGTCTGTTACTGTGCCTGTCACTCTCTGTCTGTCTGTTACTGTGTCTGTCACTCTCTGTATGTCTGTTACTGTATCTGTCTGTTACTGTGTCTGTCTGTTACTGTGTCTGTCTGTTACTGTGTCTGTCTGCTACTGTGTCTGTCTGCTACTGTGTCTGTCTGCTACTGTCTGTCTGTTACTGTGTCTGTCACTCTCTGTCTGTCTGTTACTGTGTCTGTCTACTACTGTGTCTGTCTACTACTGTGTCTGTCTACTACTGTGTCTGTCTGCTACTGTGTCTGTCTGCTACTGTGTCTGTCTGTTACTGTGTCTGTCTGCTACTGTGTCTGTCTGTTACTGTGTCTGTCTGTTACTGTGTCTGTCTGTTACTGTGTCTGTCTGTTACTGTGTCTGTCTGTTACTGTGTCTGTCTGCTACTGTGTCTGTCTGTTACTGTGTCTGTCTGCTACTGTGTCTGTCTGCTACTGTGTCTGTCTGTTACTGTGTCTGTCACTCTCTGTCTGTCTGTTACTGTGTCTGTCTGCTACTGTGTCTGTCTGTTACTGTGTCTGTCTGTTACTGTGTCTGTCTGTTACTGTGTCTGTCTGTTACTGTGTCTGTCTGTTACTGTGTCTGTCACTCTCTGTCTGTCTGTTACTGTGTCTGTCTGTTACTGTGTCTGTCTGTTACTGTGTCTGTCTGCTACTGTGTCTGTCTGTTACTGTGTTTGTCTGTTACTGTGTCTGTCTGTTACTGTGTCTGTCACTCTCTGTCTGTCTGTTACTGTGTCTGTCTGTTACTGTGTCTGTCTGTTACGGTGTCTGTCTGTTACGGTGTCTGTCTGTTACTGTGTCTCTCTGTTACTGTGTCTGTCTGTTACTGTGTCTGTCTGTTACTGTGTCTGTCTGTTACTGTGTCTGTCTGTTACACTCTCTGTCTGTCTGCTACTGTGTCTGTCTGCTACTGTGTCTGTCTGTTACTGTGTCTGTCACTCTCTGTCTGTCTGTCTGTTACTGTGTCTGTCTGTTACACTCTCTGTCTGTCTGTTACTGTGTCTGTCTTTTATTGTGTCTGTATGTTACACTCTCTGTCTGTTACTGTGTATATCTGTTACTGTGTCTATCCGTCACACTCTCTGTCTGTCTGTCCGTCACACTCTGTCTGTCTGTCTGCCCGTCACACTCTATGTCTGTCTGTCCGTTACACTCTATGTCTGTCTGTCCATCACACTCTGTCTGTCCATCACACACTGTCTGTCTGTCCGTCACACTCTATGTCTGTATGTCCATCACATTCTATGTCTGTCTGTCCGTCACACTCTATGTCTGTCTGTCCGTCACACTCTCTATCTGTCTGTCCGTCTCACTCTCTGTCTGTCTGTCCGTCACACTCTCTGTCTGTCTTTCCGTCACACTCTGTATGTCTGCCCGTCACACTCTCTGTCTGTCTGTCCATCACACTCTCTGTCTCTGTCCATCACACACTAGTCTGTCTTATCCTCGTCCCGTCGTTCACACACTCTGTCTGTCTGTCCATCACACACTATGTCTGTCTGTCGTTCCGTCACATCACTCTGTCTGTCTGTCTGTCCATCACACTCTGTCTGTCTGTCCATCACACTCTCTGGTCTGTCTGTCCGACTCTCTGTCTGTCTGTCCCTCACACTCTTCTGTCTGTCTGTCCATCACACTCTCTGTCTGTCTGTCCATCACACTCTGTCTGTCTGTCCGTCACACTCTCTGTCTGTCTGTCCGTCACACCTCTGTCTGTCTGTCCGTCACACTCTCTGTCTGTCTGTCCGTCACACTCTCTGTAGCTGTCCATCAACTCTCTGTCTTCCGTCACCATCTCTGTCTGTCTGTCCTCACTCTCTGTCTGTCCGTCACACTCTCTGTCTGTCTGCCCATCACATTCTATGTCTGTCTGTCTGTTACACTCTATGTCTGTCTGTCCATCACACTCTATGTCTGTCTGTCCATCACACACTGTCTGTCCGTCACACTCTATGTCTGTCTGTCCATCACATTCTATGTCTGTCTGTCCGTCACACTCTATGTCTGTCTGTCCGTCACACTCTCTGTCTGTCTGTCCGTCACACTCTCTGTCTGTCTGTCCGTTACACACTCTGTCTGTCTGTCCGTCACACTCTCTCTCTGTCTGTCCATCACACTCTCTGTCTGTCTGTCCATCACACACTCTGTCTGTCTGTCTGCCCATCACACTCTCTGTCTGTCTGTCCGTCACACTCTCTGTCTGTCTGTCCGTCACACTCTCTGTCTGTCTGTCCGTCACACTCTCTGTCTGTCTGTCCGTCACACTCTCTGTCTGTCTGTCCATCACACTCTCTGTCTGTCTGTCTGTCACACTCACTGTCTGTCCGTCACACTCTGTCTGTCTGTCCGTCACACTCTCTGTCTGTCTGTCCGTCACACTCTCTGTCTGTCTGTCCGTCACACTCTCTGTCTGTCTGTCCGTCACACACTCTGTCTGTCTGTCCGTCACACTCTCTCTCTGTCTGT
Source organism: Lithodes maja (assembly GCA_037953745.1). Classification (NCBI taxonomy): domain Eukaryota; kingdom Metazoa; phylum Arthropoda; class Malacostraca; order Decapoda; family Lithodidae; genus Lithodes; species Lithodes maja. Next base: position 7,509 of record JBAKBP010019830.1, read on the forward strand.
CCATCACACTCTCTGTCTGTCTGTCCATCACACTCTCTATCTGTCTGTCTGCCCGTCACACTCTATGTCTGTCTGTCCGTCACACTCTATGTCTGTCTGTTCATCACACTCTATGTCTGTCTGTCCATCACACACTGTCTGTCTGTCCATCACACACTGTCTGTCTGTCCGTCACACTCTATGTCTGTCTGTCCGTCACACTCTATGTCTGTCTGTCCATCACACTCTATGTCTGTCTGTCCGTCACACTCTATGTCTGTCTGTCCGTCACACTCTATGTCTGTCTGTCCGTCACACTCTCTGTTTGTCCGTCACACTCTCTGTCTGTCTGTCCATCACACTCTCTGTCTGTCTTTCCATCACACTAGCTGTCTGTCTGCCCGTCACACTCTCTGTCTGTCTGTCCTTCACACTCTCTGTCTGTCTGTCCGTCACACTCTATGTCTGTCTGTCCGTCACACACTCTGTCTGTCTATCCGTCACACTCTGTCTGTCTGTCTGTTCGTCACACTCTGTCTGTCTGTCCATCACACTCTCTGTCTGTCTGTCCGACTCTCTGTCTGTCTGTCCGTCACACTCTCTGTCTGTCTGTCCGTCACACTCTCTGTCTGTCCATCACACTCTGTCTGTCTGTCCGTCACACTCTCTGTCTGTCTGTCCGTCACACTCTCTGTCTGTCTGTCCATCACACTCTCTGTCTGTCTGTCCGTCACACTCTCTGTCTGTCTGTCCATCAAACTCTGTCTGTCCGTCACACTCTCTGTCTCTCTGTCCGTCACACTCTCTGTCTGTCTGTCCGTCACACTCTCTGTCTGTCCGTCACACTCTATGTCTGTCTATCCGTCACACTCTCTGTCTGTCTGTCCATCACACTCTCTGTCTGTCTGTCCGTCACACTCTGTCTGTCCGTCACACTCACTGTCTGTCCGTCACACTCTGTCTGTCTGTCCGTCACAATCTCTGTCTGTCTGTCCGTCACACTCTCTGTCTGTCTGTCCGTCACACTCTCTGTCTGTCTGTCAGTCACACACTCTGTCTGTCTGTCCGTCACACTCTCTGTCTGTCTGTCCGGCACACTGCCTGTCTGTCCGTCACACTCTGTCTGTCTGTCCGTCACACTCTGTATGTCTGTCCGTTACACTCTCTGTCTGTCTGTCCATCACACTCTGTCTGTCTGTCCGTCACACTCTATGTCTGTCTGTCCATCACATTCTATGTCTGTCTGTCCGTCACACTCTATGTCTGTCTGTCCGTCACACTCTCTATCTGTCTGTCCGTCTCACTCTCTGTCTGTCTGTCCGTCACACTCTCTGTCTGTCTTTCCGTCACACTCTGTATGTCTGCCCGTCACACTCTCTGTCTGTCTGTCCATCACACTCTCTGTCTGTCTGTCCATCACACTCTATGTCTGTCTGTCCGTCACACACTCTGTCTGTCTGTCCGTCACACACTCTGTCTGTCTATCCGTCACACTCCGTCTGTCTGTCTGTTCATCACACTCTGTCTGTCTGTCCATCACACTCTCTGTCTGTCTGTCCGACTCTCTGTCTGTCTGTCCGTCACACTCTCTGTCTGTCTGTCCATCACACTCTCTGTCTGTCTGTCCGTCACACTCTGTCTGTCTGTCCGTCACACTCTCTGTCTGTCTGTCCGTCACACTCTCTGTCTGTCTGTCCGTCACACTCTCTGTCTGTCTGTCTGTCACACTCTCTGTATGTCTGTCCATCAAACTCTCTGTCTGTCCGTCACACTCTCTGTCTGTCTGTCCGTCACACTCTCTGTCTGTCTGTCCGTCACACTCTCTGTCTGTCTGCCCATCACATTCTATGTCTGTCTGTCCGTTACACTCTATGTCTGTCTGTCCATCACACTCTATGTCTGTCTGTCCATTACACACTGTCTGTCTGTCCGTCACACTCTATGTCTGTCTGTCCATCACATTCTATGTCTGTCTGTCCGTCACACTCTCTGTCTGTCTGTCCGTCACACTCTCTGTCTGTCTGTCCGTCACACACTCTGTCTGTCTGTCCGTCACACTCTCTCTCTGTCTGTCCATCACACTCTCTGTCTGTCTGTCCATCACACACTCTGTCTGTCTGTCTGCCCATCACACTCTCTGTCTGTCTGTCCGTCACACTCTCTGTCTGTCTGTCCGTCACACTCTCTGTCTGTCTGTCCGTCACACTCTATGTCTGTCTGTCCGTCACACTCTCTGTCTGTCTGTCCATCACACTCTCTGTCTGTCTGTCCGTCACACTCACTGTCTGTCCGTCACACTCTGTCTGTCTGTCCGTCACACTCTCTGTCTGTCTGTCCGTCACACTCTCTGTCTGTCTGTCCGTCACACTCTCTGTCTGTCTGTCCGTCACACACTCTGTCTGTCTGTCCGTCACACTCTCTCTCTGTCTGTCCATCACACTCTCTGTCTGTCTGTCCATCACACTCTCTGTCTGTCTGTCTGCCCGTCACACTCTATGTCTGTCTGTCCGTCACACTCTATGTCTGTCTGTTCATCACACTCTATGTTTGTCTGTCCATCACACACTGTCTGTCTGTCCGTCACACTCTATGTCTGTCTGTCCATCACATTCTATGTCTGTCTGTCCGTCACACTCTATGTCTGTCTGTCCGTCACACTCTATGTCTGTCTGTCCGTCACACTCTCTGTTTGTCCGTCACACTCTCTGTCTGTCTGTCCATCACACTCTCTGTCTGTCTTTCCGTCACACTCTATGTCTGTCTGTCCGTCACACACTCTGTCTGTCTATCCGTCACACTCTGTCTGTCTGTCTGTTCGTCACACTCTGTCTGTCTGTCCATCACACTCTCTGTCTGTCTGTCCGACTCTCTGTCTGTCTGTCCGTCACACTCTCTGTCTGTCTGTCCGTCACACTCTCTGTCTGTCTGTCCGTCACACTCTCTGTCTGTCCGTCACACTCTGTCTGTCTGTCCGTCACACTCTCTGTCTGTCTGTCCGTCACACTCTCTGTCTGTCTGTCCATCACACCCTCTGTCTGTCTGTCCGTCACACTCTCTGTCTGTCTGTCCATCAAACTCTCTGTCTGTCCGTCACACTCTCTGTCTCTCTGTCCGTCACACTCTCTGTCTGTCTGTCCGTCACACTCTCTGTCTGTCTGTCCGTCACACTCTCTGTCTGTCCGTCACACTCTATGTCTGTCTATCCGTCACACTCTCTGTCTGTCTGTCCATCACACTCTCTGTCTGTCTGTCCGTCACACTCTCTGTCTGTCTGTCCGTCACACTCACTGTCTGTCCGTCACACTCTGTCTGTCTGTCCGTCACACTCTCTGTCTGTCTGTCCGTCACACTCTCTGTCTGTCTGTCCGTCACACTCTCTGTCTGTCTGTCAGTCACACACTCTGTCTGTCTGTCAGTCACACACTCTGTCTGTCTGTCCGTCACACTCTCTGTCTGTCTGTCCGGCACACTGCCTGTCTGTCCGTCACACTCTGTCTGTCTGTCCGTCACACTCTGTCTATCTGTCCGTCACACTCTGTCTGTCCGTCACACTCTCTGTCTGTCTGTTACTGTGTCTGTCTGTCTGTTACTGTGTCTGTATGTATGTTATTGTGTCTGACTGTTACTGTGTCTGTCTGTCTGTTATTGTGTCTGTCTGTCTGTTATTGTGTCTGTCTGTCTGGCTGTTACTGTGTATGCCCGTCACACTCTCTGTCTGTATGTTACTGTGTGTCTGTTACTGTGTCTGTGTGTCTGTTATTGTGTCTGTCTGTCACACTCTCTGTCTGGCTGTTACTGTGTATGTCCGTCACACTCTCTGTCTGTACGTTACTGTGTGTGTCTGTTACTGTGTCTGTATGTCACACTCTCTGTCTGTCTGTCCGTCACACTCTCTGTCTGTCCGTCACACTGTCTGTAACTGTGTCTGCCCGTCACACTCTGTCTGTCTGTTACTGTCTGTCCGTCACAGTCTCTACTCTCCACCATAGACAAAACTCTCACAATTTGTGTCCATATCATAATCTATCTTTCTCAGACACCACTGTTTTCACTGTAGGCTACACATGTATATTTCAAAGGTGTTACATATCTCTTAACTTTTATAGTCTCATTATCTCATCTTCCCACTTCCACTTCTACATAATAAATACAGCTAATCATCGCCGGTGTTGTGGAACATAAACTACCAGATAATACAGAGAAAATATCCTCTCTTGTATTTGGCCACACCCCAACTTTACATTGGTCGTGATTCACTCCATTAAACCTCTCTTTTAGAACACCATTGGCTACTTTTACTAGTCTGTCCAGCTTTTCCATTCCATAAATTTTCCTTTCAAGTCAGTATACTGTAGATCTTGTCTCCTATTCTGCCAGAGTTGGAAGTGTGTCATAAATTATTTATGGCAAAACAGTGATAAAACAATATGTCATAAATGTCGTAGACGTTTCAGTGTTCTCAACATGAATGCTCTCTTAATATCTTCCTCCTACTTCCTCTTCTCACGCAACAATAATATGAAGAATAATTTAAAAGCGTGTTAATTTATCAAGCCAGTGTGGAGCACATTATAAACGGCCACAACTAAAAGAGCTCTATTATTTCCTTTGGCCACTCTCCAACTATCTCTCGGTCGTGATTCACCTTCATAAACTTTATAAAAACCTCCTTGGCTCCCTCTTCTTTCCTTTTATCCATATGCAAAGTTATTCCACAGCAAGAAGACAGATTTCCATTAACGCTTTCCCCAGCAAATCATTTTCAGCAACTCTGGTCTTGCAGCTTCTGAATTAAAGTGTATAATATGTTGTGACCAAAGATAATCCACCTTCAGTCTAGTTTACAATACCAATACAAACTAGCCTTGAAATATTAGCAGCAATAAGTTACCGATCAAAAGTTGCCACAAATAGAGCTGGTGTGAATCCGTCTTATCCTTGCTATATCTTTCTTCCCAGACAACAATTATCTTTGTCTGTTCGCCTTTCTGCCTGGTAACGTCTGTCCTTTCCTCTACATTTACACTTTTCCTCTTTCTGAAAGATATAATATAAGGCCCGATTCTGGCCAACATTCTCCACATTCAGCTCTCCAAATTGTCTTCCATCTCGTTCTGTAGGGCTACGCTTAAAGGACATAATACCTACGCACCTATTAGAGTCTTTGAATCTTTAAACCTTTACCATTTGGGAAATTATACTACACTGAATTATCTCATTTGGGTTCGACAAAAATTCAACTTAGTATAATATGTAAGACAGCTTAAGATAAAAGAAAAATAATGGGAGTCTGACTTTATTTTTGTTTTGTTTTTTTGGTGAAACAAAAATATTCTTATAAGAGAGTGAAAGGGATGAATTATATTTTGTCACCAACCAACTTCACTTCTAAACTCAATTAATGAAATCAACAAATACATGGGGCACTCAAAGGACTCGAACCTGGGATACTCACACCGAAATTCAGCACACTTATGCATTACGCTATCAAGACGAAATAATTCAAACAAGAAAACATAGACAAGGAATTTTCATTATAGAGATCTTGGCCTGGAGACGAATCAAGAGAAGCACCAGGTAAGGAAGGGGGGAGATGCAGAGAAGGAGAACAGAAATGGGTTGGTGGACATTGGAGTAATGAAGTAGAGGACCTAACACTGATTATATAGTAGGTTGACACTGTGACGCACCCAGTGCGTGGCAACGCAACCTGATTGTACTCCTTGGTACTCCACTGTACCGCCACTGTGTGGTACCGCTGTACCGCTGTACCGTGCTGGCTGCTTATATTGAGTGTGACAACGTATAACTATGTTCTTTGTATCTCTGCAAAGGTCTCGTCATGTGCTAACCAGTGGTGGGTTTTGTTTTAAGCCATGTCGAGACCTTCCATTTAATATGTAGTATCAATAGAGAAGTTGATAGATAAGACAATGGGAGTTCAGAGAGAGAGAGTGAGTTAGTTTTCAGAGCGAGAGGGTAGCAACGCGCCACGCTGCCGGAGTGGTGGTTGCCAGACGTATGGACCGGTTGGCAGCCTTGCGCTTATAGCTAGGTGCGACAGGGTTGGTAGTCCATTGCCGCCTGCCTATGCTGCCTGGGTTGCCCATGTTGTCGTACTGCACATTGCCTGGAGGCTCGCTGTGTGTTCCATGATCAGGTTGCCTAGAACCTTTGAGATTCTAACATCCCTTGCCCTCTCTCCCAATTTCTCACGGTTGCACTCTTTCTCTCTGACGACATTACTCTCATTTCATTCTTCTCTCTATTTAAATGCATACCCTTCCCTTGAGGTCCTAAAGGAGTTTCAGCACTCACCTCTCGTATTACTCTTAGGACAAGCATATATTTACATGTATTAGATTTAAGGGGTTAATGTGAACAGCGATCTTCTTGATGAGGATAGTTGGTGAACGTTCTACATGTTCACGAGTTATATGCCCAGCTCATCATCCAATTTGTGACTAGACTAGTGCCATGTGTAAGAGCCCGACCATGCGCAGGAGTTGTCTGTAGAGGGGCGAGGACTTAGCCTTGATTTGCCTACCGAGCCAGGAGCGAGTGCAGTACCAGAGACTACAGCTCGCTCGTAGTGCCGGTATAGTAGAGTAACGTAATTTATCTGTCCTTGTGTTCTCTGCAGTCTTTTCCTGGGTTCTCGCTTTCGGTGCTGGGACTCGTTGTTCCTGTGACTTGGCCTGCTAGCTAGAACACATGGGGATGATGAGTGGGTGATATCTTTATTTTACTATGCATTGCAGCTCTCTTTAAGTTTATGTATGTAACACTTTACAATACACATTACTCACACACAAGACAACACTATTAATACTTTCATGTATCAATTAACTGCACTGTCGTTTTGCTGCTGTGTCCGGAGTTCTGTTGCGTAGGGTGCATACGGACTCAGAGGGGAGACAGAGTGAGAGAAGCGAAGTAGCCTATGCGGTAGTAGGCTACCGGCGCAGTACTGTTGCCCGCAACCTTTTAGTTATTCCAAGTATAGATTCATTCTTATAATAAGTGACTACTATTTATGTTCCTTCCATGTGTATTATTAGGTATCTACTGGATCATGAACATCTTGTATGCTACATGCTAGTGCATGTTAGTAGGGGACAGTTATTCTAGTGCACGCGCTTTCAAGTAGGCGTGTACATTTGTCATTTAGCATTTCACTGTCATACCTTTAGCCTGCTTCTATTCTACATTATTAGAGGCTTAATATTAACGTAGTTTCTTGAGTATTGCATTTCTTTAGTCATGACGTAACCTATAAATGTCTGAGGGAGTTTAGCCTCATAGCCTACCCCTGTTGTACACTTTCGCCGAGTTAAGGTACCTCGTTACCATAGACGATAACTCTGTAGGGCGTTGGTGCTTTTGTTGTCTGGAGCATATAGTATTTGGGACTGGAATCGAGCGTGTCGTTGTCACATAAGCCATTTCTGTCCTACGATCAAGAATCCCGAATATGTATTGCCGATCCAGCCGTAACAAAATGGCGACCTTGCACAAGATTCAGTAGTATCCTATCACATGTTTTTTGGAGAACTATTCTATGCTACCTAGTAGAGCTGGCTAGAATTTTCTTACATATTGGAGGAATTTTTATTGTGTCATTATTGTATTGGTGGACTTGCAGATTGTTTCGTTAGGGGTGTCTAGAGTAGAGTCATTCAAGCATCTTTAACATTTTGTGAGTCGAGACTGCAATTAGTAATAAGCACTTCTTTTTTTTTATGAACAGCAATTGTATAACCAGCACTATGTCTAATGACTCATCATTTACGGGGGAGGATAACACGGTACAGCCTAGTAACCAGCAAGTACAACAGATGTTTAGGGAGGGGAGTGTTATAAGTGGAGAGAGGGAAGCCCGGGCATTTTTGCAGACACCTTTGACCGAACAGCGCCTGCAGGCTATTGATTGTTACGGTCGGTCTTCGCTGTTTAGCCACGGTTTTGGGGCGGGACTGTCCTGACAGTTGGCCCAAGAAGAATTTGGTGGCATGTTTGTTGGGTGATGGCGATGGGGCGGTGGGTGGAGTGGGGTCTTGGGGTTTCCCTCCAAGCCTCCATTCCACTCTACCCCTGAGCTGGGCCCTCAGCCAGCGAGTCTTAGCATGATGCAGCAGGAGGGTTCTCAAGGGCAAGCTGGCTTACCCGTAAACACGTCTCGGTGTGGATCCCCCATTTTGTGCTCTCCCCCCCCCAGGCCTGTCTCCTGAGATGTTATTTCAGCTAGAACTAGCTAAGTTTAAGCTGCAGGAGACTCAGATACAACAGGCTAGTATAGAACGGATTAAGCTGCAGGAGACTCAGATACAACAGGCTAGTATAGAACGCATAGAGGTTGCTAGAATCCAAGCCAATCAGGATGCAACCAGGTACCAGGCTGAAATGGATGTCGAGAAGTCTAGAGTAGAGACCACGGGGCGTCATCTCGGTGGTGGGCACCGGGTTACAGACTCACTTTCGCATTTAATTAAGTTAGTACCCGCATTTGATGAGACAGCAGTGACTGAGTTTTTTGCTCGTTTCGAAAAGAAGTGTCGTGAGTATGACTGGCCGGAGGTTAAATGGGCAGCATTAGTTTCATCACGTCTAGTGGGTAAGGGGTTGAAAGCCTACGATGCACTGTCACTGGACGAGAGTGTAGTGTATGGACTGGTGAAGGAGGCTGTGCTCCGGGCCTACGAACTGCAACCCGAAACTTATAGATTGAAGTTCCGTGGCGTGAATAAGAAGAGCGACGTCAGTTTTATGGAGCACGCACGGGACTTAACAGATGCAGGTAATAACTGGTTTCGGTCCGAGCACGCAGAGTCGGCTGAGGAAATTAAGCAACTTTTCTATCTGGAACAGTTTTACAAATGTACTGGAACCGATCTAACGCTGAACATTAAGGAAAAATGTCCCAAGACAGTAGAGGAGGCTGCCAAGATGGCAGACCTCAGATTATCATTGATTCGTGGTTGCGGTGCCGCTCAGAGGGCTGAGTCAGGGCAGAAGGGGCGCTATACCCCACCCACCAGAGTTTTCGATAATAACCAATCCTATGACACACATAACCACACTAAATGCATTGCACCTAATAACACCTACAAACACAAGCCTCTCCCGTTTACTAAAGGTCAGGCCCCTTCTTCGCCCGCACAAGGGAAGAAGCCCATTGGGGATGTGAAATGTTACAAATGTCAGAAGCTAGGCCATTATTCACGTGAGTGCCCTAGTAACACTCCCGCTAAGCCGGTGTCATTGGTTCACAGTATCGGTGTGTCTCTGAAGGCTGCAGCAACTGCCCGGGGTAGGTTGTCAGCAGCTGAGGCACACGCGGTAAAGAAGCGTACGGAAGGCTCGACACCTGTCCGGGACACTTTCTGTAGCCATCGGGGGCACGGGTTTGTGAGCTGGGGGAGTGAACTACGGAGGGTTGACTTGCTGAGGGATACGGGGGCTTCGCAAACTTTGTTGAGGAACTTCACAGGGAAACCGATAAATGCGGCCAGAGTTGTTGTGGTGCAGGGTATAAATGCTACGAGGTCATACCCACTTGTGAGGTTGGAGTTGAGAGTGGGAGAGGTGTGCAGGGAGCTGGATGTAGGGATCGTTGAGTGTTTGCCAGTTGAGGGCGTCGACCTTCTTCTCGGCAACGACTTTGCGGTGCCCACTTCCGGGACTCCACCCTTAGTCGTTGCCGAGAGGGCGGCCGACGTGGATGGTGAGAATCGGGAATGGGTTGGGAGGTGCCAACAGGATAAGATGGCCTGTGTGGTAACCCGATCTCGCTCTGCGGCTCCTGCACAGCCTAGCACTCAACCTCGGGGACAGTGGAGGAAGGATCAGGAGAAGGTTGCTAAGGGCAGGAAAAGGGACATTGATTCTGCTGCACTTCTCGGTGATTCGGTACTTGGACCTATAATAAACACGGGAGTTGACTCTGGCCCAGATATGGTGTGTAACAAGGCAGAGTTGGGTAAGACTTCGCGTGAGGCAAGAGCTGTAGCGAGAGCCACTAAGGCAGTAGAGCCTACTAGCCGGGGTAATGTCTTATTACAAAACCATCTTGATGCATTGACGCCCAGGGACATTAGTGAGCAGCAGCTGCAAGACGCTAGCCTAGCTCGTTATAGCAATGGTGCCATAGAGTTGGAGGAAGATGGGGATGCGAAGCCGGGAGATTTCTTTAGGCTCAACAGGATATTGTACCGCAGATTTCTAGACCCCAAATCGAAGTGGGAGGGCGGTGCGAGGGTAGAAGACCAGGTGGTTGTTCCAAATAAGTATAGAGAGTCCTTATTGTGTCTGGCGCATGATGTGCCGGTGGCGGGTCATTTGGGGGTAACAAAAACATTGGCGGCATTGGGCAGGTTTTTCTGGTGGCCTGGGGTCAAGGCTGATGTCTGTGCATGGGTGGCTGGGTGTGCGACCTGCCAGACAACGGGGAAGCCTAACCAGACAATCCCGAAGGCACCTTTGTTTCCCATACCTGTCACCGGGCCTCCGTTCAGCAAAGTTGTAGTAGATTTGGTTGGCCCTTTCCCGCCTACTAGTAGTGGCAATAAATTCCTGTTGACAATCATGGATGTGGCTACGAGATACCCGGACGCATACCCCATGAGAAACGGCTCGGCAAAGGCAGTTGTTAAAAACTTATTATTGTTCTGTTCCCGTTATGGATTTCCACGTGAGGTGCAGTCAGACCAGGGGAGCAATTTTACATCCAAATTGTTCAAGCAAACCCTTCAGTTGCACGGTATATTATGTTCTGTAGTGTCGTCAGCCTACCATCCCGAGAGTCAGGGAGTCTTGGAGCGGTGGCACTCGACCCTGAAGAGTATGCTACGCTGTTACTGTGCAGAACATGACACTGATTGGGATTTGGGTCTGCCGTATGTTCTGTTCGCTGCACGTGAAGTCCCAGGAGAGAGCCTGGGGTTCAGTCCAAATCAACTAGTCTTTGGCCATAATGTGAGAGGACCTTTAAGTATGGTGAAAGAGATCTGGGAGGGCGAAGAGAAGCCGGGGTCTGTACTTAAATATATCCTTGAGAGCCGGGAGAGACTTATAGGTTGCATGGCAGCGGCAGGTAATAACTTGGTTAATGCACAGGCGGTCATGAAGCACCAGTATGACGCCAAGGTGAAGCTTCGGGAGTTTTCGGTGGGTCAGGAGGTAATGTTGCTTTTACCTTTGCCTGGACACCCCCTTTCTGCCAAGTTTATTGGGCCGTATGTGGTGGCTAAGAAACTGTCCGACCTTGATTATCTCGTTGCAACACCTGACCGTAGAAAAAAACATCAGTTATGTCATGTTAACCTCATGAAAGAGTATGTGAGACGCCCCTCAGAGCCTCTCACTGTCCCTGTGCTGGCCTGCAGCGGCCAGGGTGGAGAAGGAGGTGGGGACAGTCATGCTGCTGAGGAGGATAGCTGGGACTGTGTCATTTCCGCGGAACAGTGGGCGGGGAATACTGAACAAGAGGCTAGGCAAGCTGTAAGTCACCTGCCTGAGCACCAGGGTGCTGCTGTCCTAGGCCTGTTCAGGTCATACCCCTCTGTTTTCGCCGAACACCCAGGTCTCACTACTCAGGTAACGCACGACGTGGACGTCGGTGATAATGTGCCCTTCAAGTCAGTGCCCTACCGTGTGCCCCCGGTAAAGTTGCCAGCTTTACGGGAGGAGTTAAAGTACATGGTTGAGAGAGGGATGATCACTGAAGGTTATGTGAAGTGGACATCACCCGTCACGTTGCAGCCAAAACCTGACGGCAAGGTGCGGTTCTGCATAGATTTTCGTAGGCTAAATGGCTTGACCACTACCAACCCTTACCCTTTGCCTCGAGTTGACGACAGCGTGGACAAGATAGGGAATGCAAAGTACCTTACTAAAATTGATCTTGTAAAAGGCTACTGGCAAGTACCCCTGTCGGACCGAGCTAAGCAAGTTTGTGGTTTTGTGGTAGATGGCAAGACCTACCAATGTAACGTAATGCCTTATGGGCTTAAGAACGCACCTGCCACGTTTCAGAACCTGATGAACGATATTTGTGACGAAATCCCTAACTGCACGGTCTACCTTGATGACGTGATAGTGTATGATGACAATTTTGAAAATCACCTAAGGCACTTAGAGACCCTGTTTGGGAAGTTGCACGATGCTGGGCTGGTGGTGAACCTGAGGAAGTGCGAGTTTGTAAAGGCTACTGTGCAGTATCTTGGCTTCGTGGTCGGGTTAGGCCGGGTGTGCCCCCCCCTGAGCAAGATACAGGCTATCAATATGTTTCCCAGGCCCACCACTAAGCGCCAGGTCATGCGGTTCCTAGGTATGATAGGCTATTATAGGCGCTTCATCCGGGGATACTCTACTGTCTTAGCACCGTTAACTGATCTACTGTCGAAGTCAGTGAAGTTCTGTTGGGCTGCGGAGTGTCAGAGGGCTTTCGACCTAGTCAAGCACCTGCTGTGTACACATCCGATTTTGAGAGCCCCAGACTTCTCCAGGAGTTTTCAGCTGGCGACTGATGCCAGCGGTGTGGGTGCCGGGGCAGTGTTACTGCAGACTGATTCCGAGGGCTTGGAACACCCAGTGAGCTTCTTTTCTCGCAAGTTTAATTCGGCACAAAGGAATTACTCGACTATAGAGAAGGAGCTTCTTGCTATCGTTTTGTCGCTCAAACATTTCGAAGTTTATGTTCCAGCCTACGGCCCGGTAGTGACGATTTATACGGACCATCATCCCTTGAAATTCCTAAATCAGTTTCACAATCGGAATATGCGGTTGACCAGGTGGTCCCTAATGCTCCAAGAGTATAATCTCAACATTCAGCATATTGCCGGGAGTGAGAACGTGATAGCAGATTGTCTATCAAGGGTTGATGATCCAGGATAGTCGTGCACGGTGTGTGGGTTGAGCAGGAGTAAAATTAGGCTATCATAACGCCGTCCAAAAAGATTATAAAACAATAAAATAAACGAGAATTTTTTTTTTTAGTTTTGTAAGTCTTTATTGTTGTAGCATGATGCATGCGATATTGTGTTTTATGAATAATTCACACTTCAGTTGTTGTGCACCTTTTGCAATTAGTGGCAGCTAAGGGTAGCAGGTCGGTTGGTTGCCTGTCAGATTTTGATAATGCTTCTAAGGTCGATTATCTAAAATCTTGGGGGGGCTGTGACGCACCCAGTGCGTGGCAACGCAACCTGATTGTACTCCTTGGTACTCCACTGTACCGCCACTGTGTGGTACCGCTGTACCGCTGTACCGTGCTGGCTGCTTATATTGAGTGTGACAACGTATAACTATGTTCTTTGTATCTCTGCAAAGGTCTCGTCATGTGCTAACCAGTGGTGGGTTTTGTTTTAAGCCATGTCGAGACCTTCCATTTAATATGTAGTATCAATAGAGAAGTTGATAGATAAGACAATGGGAGTTCAGAGAGAGAGAGCGAGTTAGTTTTCAGAGCGAGAGGGTAGCAACGCGCCACGCTGCCGGAGTGGTGGTTGCCAGACGTATGGACCGGTTGGCAGCCTTGCGCTTATAGCTAGGTGCGACAGGGTTGGTAGTCCATTGCCGCCTGCCTATGCTGCCTGGGTTGCCCATGTTGTCGTGCTGCACATTGCCTGGAGGCTCGCTGTGTGTTCCATGATCAGGTTGCCTAGAACCTTTGAGATTCTAACATCCCTTGCCCTCTCTCCCAATTTCTCACGGTTGCACTCTTTCTCTCTGACGACATTACTCTCATTTCATTCTTCTCTCTATTTAAATGCATAACCTTCCCTTGAGGTCCTAAAGGAGTTTCAGCACTCACCTCTCGTATTACTCTTAGGACAAGCATATATTTACATGTATTAGATTTAAGGGGTTAATGTGAACAGCGATCTTCTTGATGAGGATAGTTGGTGAACGTTCTACATGTTCACAAGTTATATGCCCAGCTCATCTTCCAATTTGTGACTAGACTAGTGCCATGTGTAAGAGCCCGACCATGCCCAGGAGTTGTCTGTAGAGGGGCGAGGACTTAGCCTTGATTTGCCTACCGAGCCAGGAGCGAGTGCAGTACCAGAGACTACAGCTCGCTCGTAGTGCCGGTATAGTAGAGTAACGTAATTTATCTGTCCTTGTGTTCTCTGCAGTCTTTTCCTGGGTTCTCGCTTTCGGTGCTGGGACTCGTTGTTCCTGTGACTTGGCCTGCTAGCTAGAACACATGGGGATGATGAGTGGGTGATATCTTTATTTTACTATGCATTGCAGCTCTCTTTAAGTTTATGTATGTAACACTTTACAATACACATTACTCACACACAAGACAACACTATTAATACTTTCATGTATCAATTAACTGCACTGTCGTTTTGCTGCTGTGTCCGGAGTTGTTGCGTAGGGCTCATACGGACTCAGAGGGGAGACAGAGTGAGAGAAGCGAAGTAGCCTATGCGGTAGTAGGCTACCGGCGCAGTACTGTTGCCTGCAACCTTTTAGTTATTCCAAGTATAGATTCATTCTTATAATAAGTGACTACTATTTATGTTCCTTCCATGTGTATTATTAGGTATCTACTGGATCATGAACATCTTGTATGCTACATGCTAGTGCATGTTAGTAGGGGACAGTTATTCTAGTGCACGCGCTTTCAAGTAGGCGTGTACATTTGTCATTTAGCATTTCACTGTCATACCTTTAGCCTGCTTCTATTCTACATTATTAGAGGCTTAATATTAACGTAGTTTCTTGAGTATTGCATTTCTTTAGTAATAACGTAACCTATAAATGTCTGAGGGAGTTTAGCCTCATAGCCTACCCCTGTTGTACACTTTCGCCGAGTTAAGGTACCTCGTTACCATAGACGATAACTCTGTAGGGCGTTGGTGCTTTTGTTGTCTGGAGCATATAGTATTTGGGACTGGAATCGAGCGTGTCGTTGTCACATAAGCCATTTCTGTCCTACGATCAAGAATCCCGAATATGTATTGCCGATCCAGTCGTAACAACAGACAATCAAGTTTATATCCTTCGCACTTCTCATTCCCCCTCTCCCTTTCACCCCAATCTCTTTCTTCACCCGCGTTCTCTCCCCTCCCTCCCATCTCTCTCTCTCTCTCTTAAGGACGTAAATGATATCCTCTAAAATACGCAGATTAATACTATGCGATTGTTTTTAATTTACATATAAATAATAAATGTTAGAGATGACTAAAAAACAAACTTATATTTATTAGGAATAGGATAACTAGCGAGGCAGCGAACAACACCTATTGCTCGCTGCCTTGCTTGTTATCCTATTCCTACTTAAGCTACGATTCCCGTAGAACACGTCTATATTTGTTTGTATATATATTAAGTGTAACAATACGACTTAGGATTCAAATTATTTGTGTTGGCTTAAGGAATAAGTTGAATAATACATAATATTATACTTATGACACTAACGCAGGATACAAAACACACACACACTCACACCCGATAACATAAAACGCACATCACACACATGATCACATACAACGTAATGGGCACAAATCACTCACACATGATAACATAAAACGCACGCACACCCACCCACACACCCACACACACACACACACCCACACCCCCACACACACACACACACCCACACCCACCCACCCACCCACCCACACACACCCACTGGACCAGGCAAACTAGAAAAGGTATTAGCATTATTGAGGAAATGCTGCTGTCTTCAGTGCGTGCCATGGCCATCCTGAGCCTTACGACGTATACAGACTAATAACACACATAACAAAGCCACTACAACAACTTCGTCTCTCTCCAACACCCCTTCTCCCCTCTCTACACTCTTCAGAAAATAGGAAAAGTAGAAAGTAGCTACGAGGTGCCGTTGTAAAGGCTTATCCTTCAATATGTTCACCTGACCTGACCCCATCCGGGGTTTAGCTGGTCCACAAGGGTGTGTGACATGAACCCAATAGAGAATTTGTGGGCCATCATGTCATGGAGTGGAATGTGGGCCAGGTTAGGATTGGAAAGGGCGGGAGGAGTGGGATCGGGGGGCAGGGGGCGGGGGAGATCCGTCGCCGCCCTAATATAAGTTGGAACATTTTTAAATCAGCCCCAACGAGAATACAGGAGGTAGTTGATGCAGCTTGTGGGTGGAGATCATATTGATAGAATAAATATAAATTGTAAATTTAAGAACCCTTTATATATATTATATAATGTGCATGTGTTTCCAATGTTTACCGTAACATAATGATGGTGAAATAATATATATTAAATTAAATTCAAGGTAACATACACAGAGCTATAGTATACTTTTAATTATGTTTGGAGGATAATTTAAACCATTCGAAGTAAAAATATAAAAGCCTAAACCATTTATATCAACTTTAAAACAACATAACCAGATTGCTTGTATTATCGTTAATTGTTCAATTCGATGACTTACTTTATAGTAAATCATTACAATGGATAGCGCCGAACTGTTTACTGATAATGGGAAGCCACAGTAATTAAGCTAGTAATTAAGAATCCACAGAGAAAAGTATAATGCAATAATCATAGCGTGTCATATTACATGTTAAGGTAGATTATGAATTGGTCAACCACAGTGCTGTGAATGGTGGTATGGAAGAAAAAAATATTTACTCTAATATCAAAATTTGTTTTTATTACAAAGAAACACGTTTCGGCTCATCTAAAGTGTGTTCTCTACCTGAGCAGATATTATCTTGTCTTTATGATATATATATATTTGGTTATAATTTGGTCCAAGCTAGATTACAATGTGATCCAACTTGTCTTGATGCGTGGATTGTAAGATCCCGTTTCAATTGCTTATATATTTATAAGATTGTTCACACTAACCAGGACGCCAAGGTTGGCAACTTTGAGTGTTTTGCAACGGAGCATATCTATTTATTTTCTATAACACATTGTATAAGGTAAAGAATAGAATAGAGTTAATAATTGAGAATCAGTAAAGGTAAAAAGAACAGTATTATTAAAACACCAAAGTAATTTTTATGGACAGCTTTGAACACGATGATGAGGAAAATTATATACTCGGTTAGGAGAGAGAAGGGGGGGAGATAGGGGAAGGCAGCAGAGAGAAGGGGAGGAGGGGGGAATGGGAAGTTCGAAGGATAGAAACTTGATTGTCTGTATATTAAAATTCCATAAATAACGCAACACCTGATGTGTGTTACTTATTTGTGATCCGGCATGGGCTAATCTCATAATATAGGCTGTGTGTTATGTTAAAATAAATTTATTTTGCGTGCTGTTCTAGAACACACACACACACACATACACGTTTGACTCCTCCTCCTTCCAACCTCTATATTAACCCCGCCCCATCTATTAAAAGATAAGTGAACTAACACATTGCCTCCGGCCATGACAACAAGTTCTGTCGTAGACTGTACACAAGCCAAACTCCTTCAACACCCGCCATTGTTGATGTGAGATTCGGGAGTTGCCAACGTCAATGGTGGGACAAAATATCCCTAGATGTCATAAGTATAAATGTCCAGGTTTAGTGCTACTTTACAAATTAACATCTACATAACATGTAACATAATAATATATATACAAAATAACATTTTAATGTTGTTGTGTTGCTTGAAGGTATACAGCTTGCATCATATATGAGTCTGTTTTATAGTGTATATGTATACTTAATGTTTTCATCTTGCTTATATATATCTAATTTATACTAAATAATTTACAAGTGTTTTTACCAACATAAATTAACTCTTAAATACGTTCCCTCTTTAATCTATTGCTCCCTCGTTATGCAGATAATCCCTTAACTTTGGTAACGCTGCAGCAAGCCAGCTGGCAGGCGCACAGACTATCTATAATAAGGAAAAGCCACTGAGGTGCTTTAGTTGTTGTACCATACAACAGTGCTGCCACCAAATCCCTAGGCCGCGCGGCAAAATAACCGTGACGTCACGCTTTCGCCTGTAGGTCAATTGTACTCTATGGCTTGGTGCACATTAAGGCACAGGAAACACAGGTTACACAACACAGCAGGACAGAAAGCTGCAGGTAGTTATTGGGACGTACGGCAGCGCAGGCCTACATTATAATCATATTATTACCAGCCCACCAATTAACTTACAAATAAACCTACGTATTTATATCAATTAAACTAATGACTACATGTGGAACTCCAAGGATTTGAACCTAGGATGCTCACCGAAATTCCGCGCACGAACCATTACGCTATCACCTGTATTGCCTGCGTCTCAATGTGCGTCAGTTAATTACAATAGGATAAATGAGGAATAGAGTGGGGGACATAAGGTGGGTGGAAATAAAACAGGGAGATGACAGAGGGCTAGGGGCATTATTAGGGCTAACACACGATATGGAAAAGCGAGACATAGAGATGATGAAGAGGACGCTAGAGGGAATAATTATGGAGAAAGATAAATGGGTTGACGAAAGGGGTGGGACGGGAAGGGAAAATGGGAGGGGGGTGAGGGTGGGAGAGGTGATGGGTAGGTCCAAAAAGCTGTTCCTAGTACTATCCTTCTACTCTAAGCTTTCCCTCTTACTAACATTTTTTCTGAACCAGTGCCGATAAAAGGTCAGCCCTGTGGATCAAGACTGAAGTTTGCAGCAACGGAAGATCCACAAGCAGGTTATATATATAGAGAAGAAGAAGATGGACTTCAGAGGCTATCAACCCTTTTGGATTATTAAGCCAGCAAACTGTAAGTCAAGTGTATTTTCAGGACTGGGGCCCCTTTTCGAGAACCGCGGTCGCGTGTGTGCGCCAGGCCTCAGCCAGGTCGTGTGGAGAGCAGTGCTGCAATATTTCCGTAGAGGTAATGACGTCACATTTCCGCCGTTCTCTTGACAATTGATTAAAGAAAACGGTGTCATTAATGTAGGTGACTGTAGAAATATTTATGCCAATTGATTGCCCTCAGATCAGATGAAGTACCGAGGGATAAGCCTTTGCAACGGCACCTCATATTTACATTCTACGTTTCCTATTTGTCTGAAGCGTGTAGATAGGGGAGAAGGGGTGTTGGAGAGAGAGGAAGCTGTTGGAGTGGCTTTGTTATGTGTGTTTAGTATGTATAGCCTACGTCGTCAGCATGTTCCCTGACTGGGTGCGAGCGTGTGAAACATGCAAGGATGTACTACCACACCCACTAAATGTCCGCCGTGGCAGGGATTCGATCCCGGGTCTTGCAGATTCACACGTAAGCGTGCTCACCACTCGACCACCACAGCTCAACACACTTTCGACCTCCTGGTAATCTGTATAATGACTTTTGTAAGTATCTCATTACTCACCCAACAATATTAGAAGATATTTTCCGTGTTCATCCTGCTTTTCTTCTTTAATAATATTAAGCTTATGTACCATACTATTTGTCTATGTTCACAGGTGTGACATATACAAAGGAGTACAAAGGAGTAGTACAAAGGAGTACAAAGGAAATCAAGCAACAACAGGTCTAGTGACCCTTCTAGGCTGCTTGTCCTCCAAAACACTGAGGATCAAGTGTCCAAACAGTGGTTTAGAGTGGGTAAGGGAACATTGGAAAGGGAACTACTACCCTGGAACTAATGTCCGTGGCAGGATTAGGAAGTTAGTAGGGGACAGATGGGTTAGTAACTGAGGGGGGGATAAAATAAAGTTATTCATTTACAAACGCAGTCAGTCGCGGGTTTGATGCGAGATATTTGTCTGAGCAGAGTTTAAATGAATCAACGGTGCTGCATTCTATAACGTCTCGGGGAAGCCCATTCCACAAGTTGACAACTCGATTGAAGAAGAAATTCTTAGATTCGTGTGAGTTAAAAGATTTACCAATAATTTTGCAACAGTTTCCCCGCATGTAATTAGATTGGTTGATAGTGAAGTACTTACTACAGTTCATATTGTCGATGCCTTTGATGATTTTGAACACTTGAATTAAGTCACCTCTTAATATGCGCTGGGTTAAAGGAAATAGATTTAATTATCTAAGACGCTCTTCGTATGGTTTGTTCTTTAGGCTAGGTATAATTTTGGTAACTCTACGTTGAACTCGTTCTAGCTTGTTTATATCTTTTTGGTAATAAGGGCACCAGGATTGAACGCAGTATTCCAGAAGAGGGCGGACTAAAGGCCGCGTCCCATACAGTACGTCAAGACACGACAACGGCCGATGTTAGCCGATTTAACAACTTTTTGCCGAATCGACACGTTTGACACGAGGCTCGCCAGACAAGGACAGTCGCACGTCACTCACACGTCACTCACACGTCAGTCACACATCACTCACACGTCACTCACGACACATTTACGTCTGCCACACGTTAACTCGTGACCCTATTAAGATGTCAGTACGACACACACGTCCGCGCAACACGTTCACAGTACGCTAAGTTGGATGTTGATAGGATGTTAGTCGTTTGCCAGACGAGCAGCATATGTGCTGCGCAAGTGTGTCGCACGATACATACCTGTGTCATCCGACAGGGTCGACTCCTACGACAGAAGCACGACCAAGTACCCAACCCTATATAAAGGTCGGGGGCCGTAGACCCCCACACAGTCTACCCCTAGGTGGGCACTAACGCGATAAAGTAACGCGATAATGTAACGCGTTAACGATTTCGGGTTAACGTTTATCGGATAAATTTGTTTCCAGCTTTAACGAATTAACTAACGGTAACGTCATACTTTTTGTTCCAAAATAGCGATAATCAATCGTTAATTAACCCGCTGAGTGCCAGGGAGGCATATATACGTCCTCGCCGAAAAAAAATCGTAGCAGCGAAACGACTGCACCTATGACTTTCATATTTTTACTACATGTACCTTACCCTTTAGGCTACCCACCACAAAAATCCCAAATCCCTCCTCCCACCCACTCGCTGACTGTCGGTCCCGTCAGAAGGAAACAAATGGAAAATCTGTGGCGGCGAAACGACTGCACCAATCGGTTCCATATTTGTGTGACAAGTCCCTAACCCTTCTGCCTTCCCCCCACCACACCCCCAACCGCCTCCCACCACCCACTTCTAGTGTATCCGTACAAAGAAAAGGAAAAAAAGGAAAATCCGTGGTGGCGAAACTACCTCACCAATCGGCTTCATAACACAAGTCAATTACCCTTCTACCTTCCCCCCACCAACCCCAAAACCACCCTCCCACCCATACATTCCGATACCATAAAAGTCTCTGTAGTCTATAGTGTCTTTTCAGCTACTTTCGGGACCATCGGGGACCTGATTTCTGGCGAGGGGAGTGGTTTTTTTTTACCATTATCCTTCCTTTCTCTCCCAACTTGATAGATTTAGCCAAAAAAAAAAAAAAAAAAAAAAAAGACTGGCACTGGCAGAAGCACACCGTCAAAATTGGCTGGCACTCAGCGGGTTAATTGCCAAACAGGCAGAAATCCGCAGAATAGTCTATAAATAGGTAAACTAAAAGGAACCGAACCCTTGTAATGGCAGGTGTTTTTTTTTTCTAATAAAATAATGATAGCATTGCTGCATTTAAGATTTTTTATTTAAAATATGATAAATATCCATATCTTCGATAAATAACGATACAACGAAGTAACGATATCGTTATCGAAAGGATCGGATTGGTTGTCTGTTTTTAGTCGGGCGTTTGTCATGTCATGGTCGTGTCGAGCTTACTATAGTCTGGTTCGAACATTTTGCCCGATTAATTCCTGATTATTGTACGTCAAAAACGATTGCTGCACGTCCGAAAACCGATCGACATACGTCAGCAGCACGTCGAAAATTTAACGGTTTTTTTCCCCGACCATCAAAAACAGTCGGCTGAAAAATAGTGCATACACTAATTATTGGCCGACTTCACGGACCTGTCGGCGGGCACCCCGTCCAGTTCCAGATGAACTCGAGTAGAGCCGATTTATTTACACGATGTTGCTCGATCATGCACGATTTTTCAAAAATTCAAATATTTTGAAAAGATCGGCTCTTGTCGGGTCTTTACGTACTGTATGGGACGCAGCCTTAAGGAATTGTAAAGGGTTAGGATAACTTCTTTGGATTTATGCTCAAATGACCTGCCTATAAAGCCAATTATTTTGTTTGCCTTCTTAACAACTTCTGAACATTGTTGACTCGGTTTTAGGTTACTCGATATTGTTACTCCCAGATCGGTTTCTCTGTTTACATTCTTAAGCTGAGTGCCATTCATCGAATAGTTTGCTTTCTCATTTAGGTATCCGATATGTAGTACTTTACATTTATCCTCATTGAAACTCATTTGCCAAATTTGGGCCCAACATGACAATTTATCTAGATTGTGTTGCATATCGTCAACTTGTTCTTTTGAGAGTACGCTATTTGCATTTTTTTTATCGTCAGCAAATTTTGAGATTGTACAGGTGAGACCCTCATCTATGTCGTTGATGTAAATTAGAAAGATAATTGGTCCTAGTACCGATCCCTGGGGTACCCCGCTACTTACATTGGTCCATTTAGATGCCTTACCGTTTATGACTACTCTTTGCTTTCTGTCGCTGAGCCAATTTTCTATCCATTTCAACACACCGTCTTGTATTCTATGCGCTTTTAGTTTTAGCAGTAAACGTTTGTGGGGAACTTTGTCAAAGGCCTTTTGAAAATCAAGGTATATAATATCTACAGCTTTACTCTCATCGTAGAGGTTGAGGATATCGTGGAAGAAGTCTAAGAGGTTTGTTAAACAGGAACGTTTTTTACGAAAGCCGTGTTGAGTATCTTTAAGTAAGTTATTTGCCTCCAAGTGATTTACGAGTCTGTCTCTTATGACCGTTTCTAGCATTTTACATACAATTGAGATTAAGCTAATTGGACGATAGTTACTGGGTAGGGATTTGCTGCCTTTTTTTAATATCGGTGTTACGTTGGCTAGCTTCCACTGATCAGGCATAGTCCCAGACTGCAAGGATTCATTGAATAGCAATGTCAGTGGTTTGGAGAGCTCATCCTTAGCTTCCTTTAGAACTCTAGGCGAGATTGTATCAGGTCCAGGCGTTTTATTAACCTTGAGTTTATCTAAACAATTCAATACTTCTCTCTCTGTAATGGTGATATTGCTTAGAACATCTGAATTATCAATCTGAATCGGCGATGGTGTAGGGATATCACTGAGGTCTTCGGTTGTAAAAACTGATGCAAAGAAGGTATTGAGGGCATTACTCATTTGTACTTCGGCTTTGGTGTATTCTCCATTTTCATCGACTAACGGTCCAACAGTTGAAATAACTACTTTTTTCTTTCTGATATAACTATAGAATTCTTTCGGGTTTGTTTTACTTTGATTCGCAACATGTAACTCCAGGGTCTTTTTACTTTGCTTAATTAACTTTTTGGCTTTGAGTCGTAGCTCTACAAATTTCACCCGTTCTTCGTCATTTTGTGAGGATTTTAATCTATCATTAGCATTTTTTTTAGCAAGCAGACAGTCTGAAATATCTGTATTCCACCACTTGGGCTTATCATTATGGCCTGGACGACGTATTTTCGATGGTATGCAGTCTTGCACTGCCTTAAGGTAAGTGGTTGTGAAACACTCCCAAGATGTATTTATGTTGTTATTGTTAGTCAAAAAGCACCTGTCAGTTTCTTTAAGCTTTGATTTAAGTTTATGAAAATTTGCTTTCTTGAAATTAGGGACTTTCTCAATGCTGCTATTTGATTTGTTACTATTAAACTTTAAAGTGAAAGTTATCGTACGATGGTCGCTGTTACTGAATTCATCACCAACATTCAAATTCTCTATTAATTCTTCTTTTGTTGCGAGTACAAGGTCAAGCACATTATTATCACGGGTCGGAGATTGTACAAATTGAAAAAGTGAACTCTCTTGCAAGTTAGCATAGAGGTCGTGTCCAGAGTGTGAAGTAAGAATATCGCCCCATTTAGTCACGGGTAAGTTGAAATCGCCAAGAATTACGGTATCTTGTATGTTAGTTATTTCTGCAATTTGTTCATAAATTTCACTGTCAGTTTGCACTGATTGAGCTGGGGGTCTGTATAATAAAGCTAGTGTTATTTTAGTTCCTCTTTTATTATTTAATAGTACGTAAGATATGTCTATATTCGCAATTTGAGGTTTTGACATTAAGACGGGATTAAGACTTTCCTTTATAAAAAAACAGAACTCCTCCTCCATTTCTATTGATCCGACTTTTCTCAAAGATTGTATAACCAGGAAGCGTATATTCGGCTAAAAAGTCTCTGTCTTCCGTATTTAACCAAGATTCTGTAATGCCGATTATATCATAATGTTCTGTAAACACGATTTCCTCTAGATCTGAAAATGTATTGCATATGCTACGAGCATTTACATAAAACATCTTAAGAGTATTAGAGTTGGATGTTACTGAATGTGCATTGTCTGAATTTTCAGTTCGTATTTGGCTTACACTACCCCCGGATACCCCTGGTTGACCCCACGCTACCCTCCTCGCACCGCCCCATCACACTCCTTTGCTCCCCCTCCAAAGTCATGGAACGCCTAGTATTACAACTAATTACACCTGACCTACCCCTAGCTCCAACACAACATGGCTTTAGGCCACTGCACTCCACAAACACTCTTCTCACAGACCTTACACAAATAGCTTTCGATGGCATCAATTCAGCTAGACCACCACACAGATCACTATTAGCCACACTCGACAATAGTAAAGCCTTCGATGCCATCCCCTGCCACAACCTAACAAACAAAATCTACAACACAAACATGCACAACAACACAAAAAGGTGGCTGGCCAACTTCCTAGCAGGCAGATGTGCACACGTATCTTTTGCCGGTCAGTCATCTAAAATCAGAAACTTTCCAAACGGAGTCCCACAAGGATCCGTCCTATCGCCCGCACTCTTCAATCTGTACATGCACGATATAACTACACCCAATACGCCCTAAATAAACTTAACCTCCTATGCAGATCACATAACACTCACATGCACACACCATGACCCAAAAAGAGCAACAGATCTCCTTCAACCCTATCTCAACACACTACATGGCTGGTGCACTACAAACAGACTTAATCTAGCCCCAGCCAAATCCACCGCAACCCTGCTCACAAGCTGGACAGGAGAACACGAATACATCCCTCAACTCACCATAAACAACACACCCCTAACACATACACACACACCCAAAATCCTAGGAGTAACATATGATACTCATATGACATTCAAACAGCACACCACAAACATTAAAAAGAAACTGACACCCAGACTTAACGCCCTCAGGTCACTTGCTCACACAAAATTTGGACACAACAAAGAAACTACCACCACAGTATATAAACAATACATAAGATCAGTGATGGAATACGCAAGCCCAGCCTGGGCTTCTAACCTAGCTGAAACACATCATAAGACCTTACAGACTATTCAAAACAAAGCCCTGAAGATCATTACAGGCTGCACAGCTACTGCACCCACAGATCACCTACATCAAGAAACCAAAATCCTCAAAGTCAAAGACCATCTGGACATGAGAGGCACTCAATTCCTGGCAGCAGCCTCCACGAACCAAGACCACCCACTAAACTACATGGCAACACACCCACAGACACCAAGAAATATCAAAACAACACCCAGCACACGGTATCACACACAATTATTGTCCTCTCTCCCTCCCTGCCCACCCCGAACCAACTTCCAGAAGCACATCCATACTCATATCTCTCACCGATCCATCCACTCACTCACAGACAACACGCAGCTGCATGCACGACCTCCCGAAATCCATCCTTCCGAATCCTCCCTTCCTCGCGAGGACAGAGTCCACCTGGCCAGGCTGAGATGCGGACACCACCCAGCTCTCCTGAGCTATCAGAAGAGACTGGATGACTCCGTTGTCGACGCCTGCCCGGGATGTAACACAGCACCCCATACCATTAAACACATCATAGAAGACTGCATTTCACACAACCACTTACGCCAACAACACAATCTACACTCAATGAGAGCTCTGTGGGAAAGCCCGATCGTGGCCATGGCCTTTCTCAGGGACTCGGGGCTGTTCGGCCAGGCAGCTTAGGGAACAACAACAACAACCCTGGGTTGACCCCGTTTTTTGAACGGAAATCCTTGACTGCATCGTTCAGCAGACGACCAAGACGTGCAGCTCCTACTTCATTGAGATGTACACCATCTCCTGAAAACAAAGATTTATCATAGTAAAAATGATCCCACGTGTCGACAAAGCCGATGTCCTACTGGTAGCTATGTTGTAGAATCGGTTTTCTACATCAATCTGGGGAACAATTCCTGAAATTAAGATTCCATTAGATTTTTCCTTGAAGGACCTGATCAGCTGTCGGTACTTGCAAAGTAGTTCCTCTGACCGCGTCCGTTGGACATCGTTAGATCCAACGTGGATGACGTACGTAGTGCTTGCGGGGGCGAGCCTGGAAACCTCTTCCACAGCCGCAACAATGTCGTCCACGCCGCCACCCGGGATACAGAATCGCTTTCTGGTCCTGGGTGCCCTGGCGCAGAACTCGGTTAATTGGCCACGGACCATGGAGTCGCCCACAAGCCGAACTTCTTCCGTTTCTTCTTCCTCGTCAATAGCAAGAATTTTGAAGCGGTTTTGGCATGTTGTCGGGATGACCTTCCTGGTACTGGTACTGGGATGCACATTGTTTCTCACTAACTGAAAGTTGTCCTGGGGGGGAGTGAGAGTAGAGTTATTATTATTTTCTGCAACATCTAAGGTAGCTGCTGGTGTGGGTATCGGTACCGGTACTGTATGCACTGGAATGGCGGTTGACATCGTAGTGGTTTCTTGGGCCGAGGGCACTCCTACGTTGAGTGTGGCAAATTCTTGAAGGGATTCAAGCTTCGTAGTCAGGGCATCGATCTTGCGGTGAGCTGCATTCAATTCATCCGTAATCTTCTCTCGGAGCTGGCAAAATCTACAAATTAGGACATCAGTATCAACAAACATGGTAGGGCCAAATTTACCGGAACAACTCGTGCAGGTTCGTTGCGGCGCCATAACGATATAATCACAATATGCCTGAAAATCACACAAATTTATGTTAGCAAAATGGTACAATTAAAGCCTGAAAATCACAACAAATTTATGTTAGCAAAGTGATACAATTAATTCCTGAATATCATTTTTTTTTTTTAGCAATATGATAAAATTAATATGCCTGTAAATCACAAACAATATTTTAGCAATAGAACACAATTTATGCCTGAAAAAAAAAAAAAAAATTGATGTTAGCAGTATGACACAGTTAAAGCCTGAAAATCACAAATGGACTAGACATTTGTTACAAAATTTACTGGAAAAAAAAAAAAGTGGGAGAGGGTTAATATAGCCTAGTGAGAAAACTGGAAAACAGTATACAGTACAGTAACCACAAGTATTTGTTAGCAATATGGTACAATTAATGCCTGTAAATCACAAAAAGAATATGTTAATCACAAAAAGAATATTATGCCTGTAAATTACAAAAAAATGTGTTAGCAATAGAACACAATTTATGCCTGAAAATAAAACAAAAAATTTATGTTAGCCGTATGACACAGTTAAAGCCTGAAAATTGCAAATGGACTAGTAATTTGTTTCAAAATTTACTGGGAAAAGAAAAGAAGTGGGAGAGGGTTAATTTAGCCTAGTGAGAAAACTGGAAAGCAGTATACAGTACAGTAACAAAAAATATTGGTTAGCAATATGGTACAATTAATGCCTGTAAATCACAAACAGAATATGTTAATCACAAAAAGAATATGTTAGCAATAGAACACAATTTATGCCTGAAAATAAAAATAAAATTATGTTAGCAGTATGACACAGTTAGGCTAAAGCCTGTATATTAGTTTATACAGTGGTCGACACAATAATAATAATAATGGAGTTAGTAATATCCCTGGCAAGAGTGTGAGAGGCCTATTAATGTGGTGACAAGTATCTGAAATGCGATTAATAAATAGGCTATCAAAAAGTATTACAGTAACTAAATTATTCTAACCCAATATTAACACCTTATTGGCGGGCTAGGCGGTTTATTTATATGTACCACCCAGCGGGGTGTTTTTAGCCAAAATAGGGCTGTTTACGTGATCATTTTCATGCCTAAATAAGACCCAGAGCGTAAAACAAGTATCTATCCCTGAAAGGGCATAAACAGAGCTTTCCAATGACACCACAACGATCCTTTTATGACGGCTAGTTTTCTTGCAACAACCGCGCAACACGAGTGCAAAAAGCATGTAATTCGGTACTTTCCCCATACAATTCAGTATGTAGCGAGTGAGAGAGGGAGGGAGGAGGTGGGATTCATGTCAGTAGGTTCGCCGCGGTGGTCTGGAGCAGTCATACGCTCGCTACTCTCCTGCCACCACTTGTCTCTCTCTCTCTCAGCAACATTACGTGCTGAAATTGCCACACGACCTATGTCGCGCGCCGCCAGATAGTCCAGATTTATTATACTCTATTTATGTTGCGCGCCGAGATTTAGGGGTTAAAGCTATCTTGACAAATGTTAGTGTGTGCGATTTATATAGATAACCAAGATAAAAAGTTCAACCAAGTACAGTATTGGCAAGACTTTGATATATAAAATACAAGAAGAGAGTTTGTTTATGCGTACACAGGTGGCGCTGGTATCAGCGGCGTCTCTACTAACTTGACAAATAGAATTTGAAAAACAAACGTTTATCAGTCAAAACTACAGTACAATGTCATGCAAGATAACTACTGGGTGGTTTGCTAAGCACTTTACTACAGTGAGGGCTAAAATATCTACAATAAGTGCTAGAACTTTATAATATGAAACAAGCAATTAGTTTGTTTACTTTAGAGCGTCGGTCGTCACTAACCGGTGCAAATGTAAACAAAAGTAGTCTCGATAAACAAACGTTTATCAGTCAAAAACACAGCAAAATTACATGCAAAGCAACTACAGGGCAGTTAAGCTAGAGCTTAGCTACAGCTCATGGAAACAAATAAGGGGATGAGTAATGGAGTACTCAAATTATGGTCAAATTTCGAGCAGCGAGAGCGACGTGCTGTTGGCGGGTTGGCGCGTCGGGCTTGAGTCCAGAGAGAGAGAGAGAGAGCTACATAGATACACAGACCACACAGACCTCAAAGAGAGAGAGAGAGAGAGAGAGATTCCTATTTGTATTACATACAATTCAAATGACATTTCCTCAGTAACAACAAACTGAAACAACGGAAGAATTATACAGGTTTTTACAATATTGCAACTAGGTTCGAGAATATGAGGAAGAGTTATGATATTGCATACATACCTTGCGTCTCTCTCTCTCCGAATTCCCAAACATGTGTAAGCAACTTGATATACATTCTATGATCTTGATAATGAGAGTACACATAATTACACAGTTGGCATGGTTTACGCTTTATGTATTCATGTACAGTTGCCCACATGAGTTATGTTCCTCATCGGGCTCTTACGTATGATAGTAAATAAGTATGAATATAATGAATGAATGGCGAGTGTGGTTTCTTATAATTTTCAATTGACTAATCGGATGAGTTGACCATTGCATAAGAAACTACACGTAATTCAATCATGGGCATTATATTTCCATGTATAAGATCACAGAGAGGAGCAGATTTTATATGGTCAACTGTACATGTTATCATAGGTTTACCTCCCTCATTATTTGCAGAACCTGAGATTAACCAAATATTTTGACATTTTGAGCTTTGTCTGCGATTGATTACAGTTTGGCACAACAAACAAATAAGATTATTTTGTCACCATAACACAAAACCAAAAGTACGTCAAGTTTGAGTTATCTAAGAACAATATGTACTTCTTACATACAGTATACTCACTCTACCACCTACGTGTTACCTAATATGATCTTCCTGCGACGTATTATGTACATACTATTATTATATTACATGTTACATCTCAAAGCATTTTAAATTTTCAAGTCCTTCCGGTTCCGTTATTTGTTTCACTTATAATATATTATTACCGTATGTTAGGTTGTTGTTGTTCCCCAGGCTGTCTGGCCGAGCATCCCCAAGGTCCCAAGCAAGGCCAAGGCCACAACCAAGCGCCCTCACAGAACCCTTCCAGCTTTACCACTAAGAAAGCCCTGGTGACTGAAGCCACTCTCAGGCGAGGGGCTAAGGAGGGTGCAGAAATGCCTGGGACACCAAAGCCCCACCCAGGGCCCTGTGCCCCTTAACAATTATGAAGGGAAAGTTGAGGGGCAAAGGAAAAATGTGACGCTTTGGCTCCCAGTCTGCTAGCCTCTAGGGTGGCAGTACAGAGGTCAATCCACGTTAGGTTGTATTATACTACATCTTACAGCAACGTTCAGTTTCCAAGTCGTATCTGTGACGATCTTTTGTTTAATATTTAATGATAGTACATGCTTCACCTCTAGTATTGTTAAGTTTCCAAGGCCTTTAGGTGAAGTTATGTTGTTTCCTGTATATACAATATTTAAATTTTGTGTTAATTTCATAGATTCGAATTGTTCATGTGCTTCTGGTCAATATTGGTTTCCCTTATATTGTATCATAAAATATGTTGCATGTTCAAATGATGTTGTAATAACGAGAGGTCACACATCCAAGAGTAGGTCCAAGAGTCCAGCCGAGTCTGAAATTGTCACATAATCAGGGATATAGGCTAAGAGTCCATCACCTAACCAGTGTATTACGAGGTGTTAGCCTGCTGTACGAGTTAGTAAGTACAATTATGAATCAGTACGTAGGTGCAACAAGTTTTTATGAGTCACCACACATTGGGCAAAATAAAAAAAAATCACGGTAAAAAACTATCTTTAGTAATCACGCGTGCGATACAAGTCGGTACGACTGCTACGAACATCAGGAGTGTGTTAACCTGTTAAGCGCTAAATAGCCCTAGGAGCTAGGGTAGTTATTTGTGAATTTCTAGCCTTGGATTCTGACAGAATTCGTTATATTTACAATATAGACCATTATTTGTTTTCGGTATGCTTTTATTTTACATATATGATGTATATATGAACCTTCAAGAGTGCTAAAATAAGTGGGAAAAGCATTTGGGTGGTGAAAACCGAAGATATTGGCCACCCGGTCGTAATGTCAGGCGAGAGAGAGCTGCAGTCAACCCTCCTCTCTCGCTGTCTGTGAGGTAACTGAGGGGAGCGGGGAGGTCTGGGCTGGTGTGTGTGTGGTACATATCGATCTTTTCTGCAACCCACTTGTGCTACATTATCGCGGGAGAGAAAAATAACCGATAAATGATGATAATAAGAGGGAAAATAGGTGATAATTGAGGAGGGGAGGGAGAGGGGAATAAGGTGGGGAAGGAGGGGAGGGGGGTGGGTGAGATTTACATGGATGAGTACTGGAGGGGAATTATCTCACCTAGAGACAAATTTTTTTTTTTTGATAGGCCCTTTTTTTTTTTTGGAAAGCTTTTTTTATGGTCCTGCTTCCGTGAGGCCTATCGCGTTCCCTATAGGAAGCCTTCCGTGAGGCCTATCGCGCTTGCCGGGTTAATAGTGTGCAAGACTACGTAATGAGTATTATGAAAGGGCTTTCCTGAATGCCCTAAGCCCTAAGGAGCATACGTGGCAACTCTGCTGGGCGACATTGCCAGATGTACAGATTCGCAAACATATGCGTACGTGACTTCTAACAAATACGTTTGGATTCATGACATACTAGTGTTAATGCCTGTCTACTCATGGTAGTAGTAATGACTCTTAACAAACTCGCGGCATACTCTGGACTTGGTATTATCAATTTGTAAACAATGATCGTGATTATTCATCTTCATTCCTGTTGACTCTTGTCATTCTCTTGCCAAATCATAGCAAACTCTTCTCTACTCATGGCTTCCAATTTTTGGACAGCATCTGACATAGTGTGCTACGACTGGTTCTGGTTACTCGTAGAGACTCTGTTCAACTTGTTGCTCTTTGTTTAAACTTGTGGTACTGGTCAGACACACTGAGTTGTTCTGAGATGCAAATAATCTGCTATGAGTTCACACTAATTAGTAAGAATTGCTAAAGACGGCTGTATGCATCCAAAAATTGTGTCACATGCAGGCCCAAATGTCAATCATGTAAACATTTGTTGGCCAACTTCACGCATACGCCTGACTACCGACGACTTTCCCGAGTATGCTATGACTGTTCACGAGTGTTGACGAGCATGGTGCTAAATGTTTCACGAGTCGCAACCCTGTGGAACTAGGGATAAATTTCATGGATTTGTCAACCCACCTTTAGGTAGCATATGTGAGCAAGACTTGACGTAGGTCGGAACATGTGGCTTTTATCTGTGTTCCTACATTCCGCTTGTTTACCTCTTCAACACTTCCTCTTTTCATTACTCATTAGTTTTGCCCAGTTTCCTTCCACCAGCTTC
Source organism: Lithodes maja (assembly GCA_037953745.1). NCBI lineage: Eukaryota > Metazoa > Arthropoda > Malacostraca > Decapoda > Lithodidae > Lithodes > Lithodes maja. Next base: position 39,841 of record JBAKBP010019830.1, read on the forward strand.
TTCCTATTCTTGCAAATACACTCTCTTTCATCTTCGTTGTTTTAGTTCCTCCTCCTCCTCCTCCTCCTGCTCCTTCTTCATCATCATTATTATCTTATTTTCCTTGTTGTTGTTGTTTGCTTACCCCTCCCCCCCCCCCCTCCCTCCTTCTCCACAGCCGTTCGCTTGTACATATTCTCCTTCCTGATATTCCCATGTTTATTTCGTGCATCTGCTTTCTCCTTTTCCTCCATTTCTACTGCTTTCCTGTTATTGATATATAATTTACCTTTTCCATCTTTAGCTTACACCAAATACTTTTAATATTTCTCTTCACTATTTATTTCGCCTCACCCTATAGTTTTGTTTTTCTTTCTCCGTTATACAATAGATACCCATTTAAAGGGAGGCAGTTGTTATTTCGGGTCCTCCTCCTCCCTGATGTTTAGCCCTATTAGTTGAGATTTCAAGACATTTGCCCCATTAGTTTGGCGATATTCAGACCTTTTGCCCCATTTCTTTGCCAATATTAAGACCTTTCGTGCCATTTAGGTGTCGATTTTTTCCTGGCGAGCGATAGCGAACCAGTAATTATAGAAGTAACCGGACTTCGGCCGGGACATTTTTCTACCAAAAAATATACAAATTTATATTATGTTCTATCCAACAACCAACTCTACTCCTAAAATCGATTAATGAAATATTACAAACACATGTGGCAGTCCGTGGATTCGAACCCAGGACGCTCACACCGAATATCAACACCTTATGCATTACACCACGAAGGTAGTTAAAGAATGGTGGACACTGCCTATGATTTATTATGCAACTTCGAATCTTGCATATCAATCTAAGCATGTACACACATCCCAACTGCAACTCACGTAGGCTATGCATATGTGAATGGAAAGAGCAATTAATGGGGCCTTAACCACTAGGGAAGGCCTCTCGATAAATTACTCCTGAACCAATATCAATTATTATGTTCTATCCAACAGCCAACTCTACTCCTAAAATCGATTCATGAAATATTACAAACACATGTGGCAGTCCGTGGATTCGAACCCAGGACGCTCACACCGAATATCAACACCTTATGCATTACACCACGAAGGCAGTTAAAGAATGGTGGACACTGCCTACGATTTATTATGCAACTTCGAATCCTGCATATCAATCTAAGCATGTACACACATCCCAACTGCAACTCATGTTGGCTATGGAAGGGGAGCCTTATGGGTGTTCTTTGAAGTTTGATGGAGGTTTAGAGAGGAAACTAAACCCCTTCCTTAAACCATTGAGCCGAACCAGTAAATTATGCTGCACAATACTGTCTGAGCTCCCTTAAATTTTCCCTTTATTCATCCCAATTTCTTATCCCTCCTCTTTGTGTTCGACTCTGTTCCATTGTTGTCCTTTCTCTTGTACATTCTGATTATCTTACCTTAATCCTACCATAATGATTTCTTTCCCTGTTCTTGTTTCATATCTCTACCATCTTTCTCCTTACTTTCAAATGTCCTATTTTATAGTATTCGTTTTCTTATTTTCCTTCTTTCTCTCCACCACCCTTTCCAATTTCCTCTTTTCTTTGTTTTCTTTTTCCCTTGCTCTGCCTTGTTTCACTTGCGGTTTTCCTTTGTTTTCTTCTCCCACTGATTTGTTGTTGTTTGCTGTTGTTCCCCTATTCAATATCCATTAACAAAGTTTTCCTTTTCCTTTCATAACCCACCTTTTATCCTTCTCCTTCTACTTCACCTTCTCCTGCACCTCAATCCCCCTCTGCTTCCCTCTTCTCTTCCTCCCTGGAGGTAGGAAAGAAGGAGGGAGTATCGGTGGGTCTGGCTGAAGCTGATCCTGGCTTTAAGGGGGTAGTGGTTATTTGGTTTGGTCCATAGATATATTCATATATTTATTTTACAGTAACCTGTCTAGACTTCCATCTAGCTTGAAGAAACACCCCCTAGACCCCATTTCAAGATAAAACAGGCTCGCTATCGCTCGCCAGGAAAAAAACGACACCTAAATGGTACGACAAAGAAATTGGGCTACTGGTCTTAAAATCGCCAATCTAATGGAACAAACGTCATACAATTTTAAAGCTACTGGGACTAAGCATGAGGGAGAACAAACAAGTACCTCCCCGTCACATAGAGTAGTTGCAGGAAGACCTCTGGGAATAGGAAAATGATGCACACTGCATATCACAATTCTATGTGAATGAAGGAGAAAAAAGGCAAAATAACAATTGTCTCTTCCAAAGAGTGACAGAGCCAAACTCAAGGTACGTTGGAGTCAACATTTTGGGACACACAGAGCTTGAAGCAGTTGTTGTTGTTGTTGTTGTTGTTCCCTAAGCTGCCTGGCCGAACAGCCCCGAGTCCCTGAGGAAGGCCATGGCCACGATTGGGCTTTCCCACAGAGCTCTCATTGAGTGTAGATTGTGTTGTTGGCGTAAGTGGTTGTGTGAAATGCAGTCTTCTATGATGTGTTTAATGGTATGGGGTGCTGTGTTACATCCCGGGCAGGCGTCGACAACGGAGTCATCCAGTCCCTTCTGATAGCTCAGGAGAGCTGGGTGGTGTCCGCATCTCAGCCTGGCCAGGTGGACTCTGTCCTCACGAGGGAGGGAGGATTTGGAAGGATGGATTTCGGGAGGTCGTGCATGCAGCTGCGTGTTGTCTGTGAGTGAGTGGATGGATCGGCGAGAGATATGAGTATAGATGTGCTTCTGGAAGTTGGTTCGGGGTGGGCAGGGAGGGAGAGACGACAATAATTGTGTGTGATACCGTGTGCTGGGTGTTGTTTTGATATTTCTTGGTGTCTGTGGGTGTGTTGCCATGTAGTTTAGTGGGTGGTCTTGGTTCGTGGAGGCTGCTGCCAGGAATTGAGTGCCTCTCATGTCCAGATGGTCTTTGACTTTGAGGATTTTGGTTTCTTGATGTAGGTGATCTGTGGGTGCAGTAGCTGGGCAGCCTGTAATGATCTTCAGGGCTTTGTTTTGAATAGTCTGTAAGGTCTTATGATGTGTTTCAGCTAGGTTAGAAGCCCAGGCTGGGCTTGCGTATTCCATCACTGATCTTATGTATTGTTTATATACTGTGGTGGTAGTTTCTTTGTTGTGTCCAAATTTTGTGTGAGCAAGTGACCTGAGGGCATTAAGTCTGGGTGTCAGTTTCTTTTTAATGTTTGTGGTGTGCTGTTTGAATGTCATATGAGTATCATATGTTACTCCTAGGATTTTGGGTGTGTGTGTGTATGTGTTAGGGGTGTGTTGTTTATGGTGAGTTGAGGGATGTATTCGTGTTCTCCTGTCCAGCTTGTGAGCAGGGTTGCGGTGGATATGGCTGGGGCTAGATTAAGTCTGTTTATAGTGCACCAGCCATGTAGTGTGTTGAGATAGGGTTGAAGGAGATCTGTTGCTCTTTTTGGGTCATGGTGTGTGCATGTGAGTGTTATGTCATCTGCATAGGAAGCTAAGTTTATTTTGGGCGTATTGGGTGTAGTTATATCGTGCATGTACAGATTGAAGAGTGCAGGCGATAGGACTGATCCTTGTGGGACTCCGTTTGGAAAGTTTCTGATTTTAGATGACTGACCGGCAAAAGATACGTGTGCACATCTGCCTGCTAGGAAGTTGGCCAGCCACCTTTTTGTGTTGTTGTGCATGTTTGTGTTGTAGATTTTGTTTGTTAGGTTGTGGCGGGGGATGGCATCGAAGGCTTTACTAATGTCGAGTGTGGCTAATAGTGATCTGTGTGGTGGTCTAGCTGAGTTGATGCCGTCAAAAGCTCTTTGTGTAAGGTCTGTGAGAAGAGTGTTTGTGGAGTGCAGTGGCCTAAAGCCATGTTGTGTTGGAGCTAGGGGTAGGTCTGGTGTAATTAGTTGTAATACTAGGCGTTCCATGACTTTGGAGGGGGAGCAAAGGAGTGTGATGGGGCGGTGCGAGGAGGGTAGCGTGGGGTCTTTGTTGGGTTTGGGGAATGTGGCGATGATACCATGCTTCCAAATGTCTGGTATTGTGTTGTGTGAAT
>JBAKBP010019831.1:0-43852 GCA_037953745.1 Lithodes maja
AGTTAATTTACCATAAATATAATTAATACTTATCCATATGCGCCTATTTTATGTTTAATATGAAGATAGTGACATGTAACAACAATAAATCAAGTGGGAATAGTGTTTGGATGGTCAAAACAGCGAATTATAGTCGGCCAGTCCATTCTTGCATTGTGGAGCAGAGCGAGCCAGACCCTCCCCTCGCGAGGCCTGAAGCTTGCTTGACTGACTCATTCACCCACACCCTACCTTACGCAACACACTCGATAGTCACATGACAACACAATGGAACCGGCCTGGAGATGGTGACACAAAAATATACCAATGAATAAGGGAATAACAGGGAAAATAGGTGATCATTGAAGGGGGGTGGGGGGGGGGAGGAGGGAATGAGGGCACTTTGACATATGTGAAGAAGTGATTGGAAGTATGAAGGGAAATTATCTCACTTAAACACCATTTTTTTTTAAAGTGCCACTGGGGTATTTTAAATGTGTTTTTTTTAGGCCTAGGATCTTAAGAGTCTCCCCGCAGTCACCCAGTAAAACCTCTTAAGAGTCTCCCTGCAGCTGCGGGTTAAGGGGGGGGCAGACCGTTTTTCTGGACCCCCTTCTCTCTAATGTTTATCCCTACTAGTATTGAGAGTATAAGACGTTCAGCCCATTAGTATGGCGATTTTAACACCTATCGCTCCATTTCGTTGTCAATTTTAAGACCTTTCGTGCCATTTAGGTGTCGATTATATCCTGGCGAGCGATTGCAAGCCTGCAATTTTAAGAGGAACCGGCCTTTGGCCGGGACATTTTACTACCAAAAAATTTACAAATTTATCTTGAAGGGGGGTCTATGGAGTGTTTTTCTAAGCTTGATGGAGGTCTAGGGAGGAAACTAAAAAATATATGAATACATTATTTAATAGACCAAACAAACAGCCACTGTCCCCTTAACTGACCAACAAGCAAGGGAATGTCTTTGATGCTGAGCTCTGAGTGGCTGAGGTAGTATCTGCTTTGGCTACTATTCTTGCTTTGGTGTTATTGAGAGCAAGAAGGGTTCGAGCAAGGTGATGTCTCTTTTGATGATTAATGGTAGCCATCAAGTTGGTGAAGTCGTTGGGAGAGGGGGGGGGGGTGACCAGTAGCGACATTGGTAGAGCACTCGGTTTCTAACTGGGATGACTGAGTTCGATTCTCGGCTGGTGGAGATGTTTTTTTTTTTTTTTTTTTTTTTTTTAAGAGACAATGAACGGAGGAAGGAAAAACACAGATAAAACAAAAAGGTCCATGTGCCTAAAGGCATCCTCCATTCATAAAATGTTTGTAACAACTGGATTTAAACATTTGTAGATTGTAAGTTTGTGGAAAGCAATTCGAGGGAAGTGAATTCCAAAGAGTAGTAGCTCTGGGGATAAATGAATTCTGATAAGCAGAAGTTCTGCATTGTGGAGGAGAAAGTGTAAATTCATGGGCGCTCTCAGCTGCCCTAGTTCTACGGGGAAAGATGTGGAGAGGCCGCACAATTGAAGCAAGTTCCTTGGAACAATTGCTGTGAAAATATCTGTAGAATAATGCAAGGGATGCAACGTTTCTTCGTATGGATAATGTAGGAAGGTCCTGTGTGATTGCAGGGTTATTGATTAATCTAATAGCTTTATTTTGAATTTTGTCCAACTGCCTCAATGCAACCACTCCACTTCCACCCCACAGAGGTGAACAGTAATCCATCTGAGAACGCACATGACTTTTATATATCACGGCCAACTGCTCGTCAGTGAAGAATTCTCGAACTCTGTACAGAAGTCCCAGTTTTTTAGAGGCATTCTTAGCAATGCTTCTAACATAATGTGTCCAGCTCAAGTTAGTAGTTAATGTTACACCGAGAATGTCAATACTAGGGGAAGTGGGACTATTTACATCATTAAAAAATATATGGGAGTCAGTGAGATTCTGTCGGTTAGAAAATTGAATGTACTTGGTTTTCTGTGCATTAAAGGAAACTAGATTCTTTTGTCCCCATCCATTAATTCTAGAAAGGTCCTGGTTCAGAGAAATTGCAGTGTTTATTTTTGAATTTATAAGATCGGGTTGGGTGACAGAATTGGTAAATGTGAAGGAACTGTGGAGTGTTGAGTCATCTGCGTAGGAATGTATTGGATTATGAGTGGTAGATATGAGATCATTGATATGAATGAGGAACAGAATTGGGGCCAAAACTGATCCCTGGGGAACACCAGCATTTATTGAGTGAAATTGAGAATAAAGGCCATCTACCATTACACGTATTTTTCTGTTATGAAGATAAGAAGAAATTAGTGGAACTAATGATGCAAGGCCGTAGTGTGACATCTTCGACAATAAGGATTGATGCCAGACTCTATCAAATGCCTTTGATATATCCAGTGCTATTGTATGTGTTTCACCATGTTGGTCTGTAGCTTGGTTGATTTGATGCGTAAGAAGGCAAAGCATGTCTGCAGTTGATCGACATCGTCTAAAACCATATTGCCTATCACTGATTAATTTATTATTCTCAAGATGCTTAATTATGTGATTATTTAATATTATTTCAAAGACTTTACCAAGAGTGGAAGTTATAGCTATTGGTCTGTAGTTTGATGGATCTGAAGAGGCACCTGTTTAAGGAACTGGATGGATGTTTGCTTCTTTCCAGGGTACTGGGAAGCATGAGGTATGAGTACACAGACGGAAAAATTTTGCCAATACAGGAGCGAGCACCAAGGAGCAATTCTTAAGTACTATTGGAGGAATTTCATCTGGACCAGGAGCCTTATCTACCGAGAGATTCTGCAAAATAGTTTTGACATGTCTGGTGTGGATCTTAAGTGAGGGAATTTCAGGCGAATTAAAATTAAGTACAGGGACAGCTTGATTTATTTCATCTAAGGTTGAGTTGGTGGAGAAAATATCCGCAAGAAGGTTAGCTTTACCTCGTGGGTCACTTACAAGATTGCCAGTCGGAGATTTTAATGGTGGAATGGATGAAGCAGTAGTGAAGTTGGATTTAAATGAGTTAAGAGTAGACCAAAATATTGTGTTATCATTTGGATTATTTAGAAGTTTATTTGCCTGCTTGTGGAGAAAGTTTGGGCAATCTCCTCACACCCCTTGCCTCTGTTCTGATCTCCTAACAGTAAAATAGGTCTATGACAGGGTAAAAAGGTTCCGTTCCTCGTGACCTCATCCCTTAACTACTACTTGAAGATGTCTGGAATTATTCCAGTGAGGTATCTCAGGTCTTGTGCTATTTTTTTTGTTATGTGTATGAAGGAGAAAAAATGCAGGTTGCCTGTAACGAGTGTCTCCCCATAAAGCCAACAGAGTGACAGAGCCAAATTCAAGGGATGTTGGAGTCAAAATGCCTGGACACACGAAGTTTAAAGCAGCAGTCGAAGTCATAGGATGTAGGAAATATTGATTGAGGGAGAGAGTTCCAGAGTTCACTTGTTGAGCAGAAAAAAGTGAGAAAATATGCCAATTCTTGGGTTGGAGAGCCAGACAGCATAGGAGTGGGACTGTGTTGAAAGGCAGATGCCTCGCACTCCCCAAAAGGGACTGCACTGAGAGAGCTCTGTAGAATACTTATTGTTGTAATAGCGATAGAAGAGTGAAAGAGATGCAACATTGCGGCGTGTAGAAAGATATTGTAGGGAACTAGTAAGAGGAAGTGAGTTGATGAAACGGAATGATTTTGATTCTACTCGTTTGAGAAGTGCAGTATGGGTGGAACCTCCCCACACATGCGAAAATACTCAATACAGGGGCGCACTGTGCCCCGATACAGAGCAAGAAATTGTGCGGGGGTGAAGAACCCACTAAGACGGTTGAGCACACCTAACTTCTGGGAAGCTGTTTTAGCGAGAGTGGTAATATGATCTTACCAAGAAAGGTTGGATGAAAAAGACACACGAATGTTGAGAGAAGATGAAGGGTTGAGTTGTGTATTGTTGAAGAATAGTTAATAGTCTTTTGGAAGATTGTGATGGACAGCTAGAGAGTTCCCCAATCAGAAATAATTGATAGATCAGATGATAGGCATTCCCTGGCCTCGTCACGTTTGTTTTGAAGTGCTTGCATGCTGGGTTGATGTGAACAACTAGTTGAATAGTGTAAGGTAGAGTCGTCAGCATATGAGTGGATAGGACCGGAGATACAGTTGATTAGATCATTAATGAATATTAGAAAGATAATTGGAGATAGGACAGATCCCCGAGGAACACTGGAGTTGATAGGTTGAGGAAGTGGACGATGGCTGTCACAACTGCAGCTATGGAGCGGTGGAAAGGAAAGGAAATTAGAGACAGGCACAAACAGAGGGATAGAAGACGAAGGAGGGTAGTTGGAAATTAGAGATTTGTGCCAGACTCTATCGAAGGCTTTTAATATGTCTAGCGAAATAGAAAAATTCTCACCGAAGTCCCGAAAGGAGGGTGACCAAGAGTTAGTAAGAAAAGCAAGGAGATCACTAGTAGAGCGGTCCTGAAGGGGACATTGACTGCTTTTTTGGTCTACAAATTCATTCATTCATAGATTCTTAGCTACCTCGCTAGACATCCCTCAAACTTAGAAAACCCTCCCCTAGACCCTCCTCAAGATAAATTTGTACAGTTTTCGGTAGAAAATGTCTCAGCCGAAGGCCGGTTCCTTTAACAATTACAGGCTTGCTATCGATCGCTCGCCAAGAAAAAATCGACAACTAAATGGCACGATAGGTCTTAAATTGTATAACAAAATGGGACGAAAGGTCTTAAAATCGCTAAACAAATGGGCTGAACTTATACAAATCTCAAAACTAATGGGACTAAACACTAGGGAGAAAAGGGACCAGAAAAACGACCGTCTCCCCTTAACCCGTTCAGTGCCGGTAAACTTTATTCTGGCTACTATTACACGATCTTAATCCGTCCAGTGGCGGTAAACTTTATTCTGGCTACTATTACACGATCTTAACCCGTCCAGTGCCGGTAAACTTTATTCTGGCTACTATTACACGATCTTAACCAGTCCAGTGCTGGTAAACTTTATTCTGGCTACTATTACACGATCTTAACCCGTCCAGTGGCGGTAAACTTTATTCTGGCTACTATTACACGATCTTAACCTGTCCAGTGGCGGTAAACTTTATTCTGGCTACTATTACACGATCTTAACCCGTCCAGTGCCGGTAAACTTTATTCTGGCTACTATTACACGATCTTAACCCGTCCAGTGGCGGAAAACTTTATTCTGGCTACTATTACACGATCTTAACCCGTTCAGTGCCGGTAAACTTTATTCTGGCTACTATTACACGATCTTAACCCATCCAGTGGCGGTAAACTTTATTCTGGCTACTATTACACGATCTTAACCCGTCCAGTGCCGGTAAACTTTATTCTGGCTACTATTACACGATCTTAACCCGTCCAGTGGCGGTAAACTTTATTCTGGCTACTATTACACGATCTTAACCCGTCCAGTGCCGGTAAACTTTATTCTGGCTACTATTACACGATCTTAACCCGTCCAGTGGCGGTAAACTTTATTCTGGCTACTATTACACGATCTTAACCCGTCCAGTGGCGGTAAACTTTATTCTGGCTACTATTACACGATCTTAACCCGTCCAGTGCCGGTAAACTTTATTCTGGCTACTATTACACGATCTTAACCCGTCCAGTGGCGGAAAACTTTATTCTGGCTACTATTACACGATCTTAACCCGTCCAGTGCCGGTAAACTTTATTCTGGCTACTATTACACGATCTTAACCCGTCCAGTGGCGGTAAACTTTATTCTGGCTACTATTACACGATCTTAACCCGTCCAGTGGCGGTAAACTTTATTCTGGCTACTATTACACGATCTTAACCCGTCCAGTGCCGGTAAACTTTATTCTGGCTACTATTACACGATCTTAACCTGTCCAGTGGCGGTAAACTTTATTCTGGCTACTATTACACGATCTTAACCCGTCCAGTGGCGGTAAACTTTATTCTGGCTACTATTACACGATCTTAACCCGTCCAGTGGCGGTAAACTTTATTCTGGCTACTATTACATGATCTTAACCCGTCCAGTGCCGGTAAACTTTATTCTGGCTACTATTACACGATCTTAACCCGTCCAGTGGCGGTAAACTTTATTCTGGCTACTATTACACGATCTTAACCCGTCCAGTGGCGGTAAACTTTATTCTGGCTACTATTACACGATCTTAACCCGTCCAGTGGCGGTAAACTTTATTCTGGCTACTATTACACGATCTTAACCCGTCCAGTGCCGGTAAACTTTATTCTGGCTACTATTACACGATCTTAACCCGTCCAGTGGCGGTAAACTTTATTCTGGCTACTATTACACGATCTTAACCCGTCCAGTGCCGGTAAACTTTATTCTGGCTACTATTACACGATCTTAACCCGTCCAGTGCCGGTAAACTTTATTCTGGCTACTATTACACGATCTTAACCCGTCCAGTGGCGGTAAACTTTATTCTGGCTACTATTACACGATCTTAACCCGTCCAGTGGCGGTAAACTTTATTCTGGCTACTATTACACGATCTTAATCCGTCCAGTGCCGGTAAACTTTATTCTGGCTACTATTACACGATCTTAACCCGTCCAGTGGCGGTAAACTTTATTCTGGCTACTATTACACGATCTTAACCCGTCCAGTGGCGGTAAACTTTATTCGGTCTACTATTACACGATCTTAACCCGTCCAGTGGCGGTAAACTTTATTCTGGCTACTATTACACGATCTTAACCCGTCCAGTGGCGGTAAACTTTATTCTGGCTACTATTACACGATCTTAACCCGTCCAGTGGCGGTAAACTTTATTCTGGCTACTATTACACGATCTTAACCCGTCCAGTGCCGGTAAACTTTATTCTGGCTACTATTACACGATCTTAACCCGTCCAGTGGCGGTAAACTATATTCTGGCTACTATTACACGATCTTAACCAGTCCAGTGGCGGTAAACTTTATTCTGGCTACTATTACACGATCTTAACCCGTCCAGTGCCGGTAAACATTATTCTGGCTACTATTACACGATCTTAACCCGTCCAGTGGCGGTAAACTTTATTCTGGCTACTATTACACGATCTTAACCCGTCCAGTGCCGTTAAACTTTTTTCTGGCTACTATTACACGATCTTAACCCGTCCAGTGCCGGTAAACTTTATTCTGGCTACTATTACACGATCTTAACCCGTCCAGTGCCGGTAAACTTTATTCTGGCTACTATTACACGATCTTAACCTGTCCAGTGGCGGTACACTTTATTCTGGCTACTATTACATGATCTTAACCCGTCCAGTGGCGGTAAACTTTATTCTGGCTACTATTACACGATCTTAACCCGTCCAGTGCCGGTAAACTTTATTCTGGCTACTATTACACGATCTTAACCCGTCCAGTGGCGGTAAACTTTATTCTGGCTACTATTACACGATCTTAACCCGTCCAGTGCCGGTAAACTTTATTCTGGCTACTATTACACTATCTTAACCCGTCCAGTGGCGGTAAACTTTATTCTGGCTACTATTACACGATCTTAACCCGTCCAGTGCCGGTAAACTTTATTCTGGCTACTATTACACGATCTTAACCCGTCCAGTGCCAGTAAACTTTATTCTGGCTACTATTACACGATCTTAACCCGTCCAGTGCCGGTAAACTTTATTCTGGCTACTATTACACGATCTTAACCCGTCCAGTGGCGGTAAACTTTATTCTGGCTACTATTACACGATCTTAACCCGTCCAGTGCCGGTAAACTTTATTCTGGCTACTATTACACGATCTTAACCCGTCCAGTGCCGGTAAACTATATTCTGGCTACTATTACACGATCTTAACCCGTCCAGTGGCGGTAAACTTTATTCTGGCTACTATTACACGATCTTAACCCGTCCAAGTGCGGTAAACTTTATTCTGGCTACTATTACACGATCTTAACCCGTCCAGTGGCGGTAAACTTTATTCTGGCTACTATTACACGATCTTAACCCGTCCAGTGCCGGTAAACTTTATTCTGGCTACTATTACACGATCTTAACCCGTCCAGTGCCGGTAAACTTTATTCTGGCTACTATTACACGATCTTAACCCATCCAGTGGCGGTAAACTTTATTCTGGCTACTATTACACGATCTTAACCCGTCCAGTGGCGGTAAACTTTATTCTGGCTACTATTACACGATCTTAACCCGTCCAGTGGCGGTAAACTTTATTCTGTCTACTATTACACGATCTTAACCCATCCAGTGCCGGTAAACTTTATTCTGGCTACTATTACACGATCTTAACCCGTCCAGTGGCGGTACACTTTATTCTGGCTACTATTACATGATCTTAACCCATCCAGTGGCGGTAAACTTTATTCTGGCTACTATTACACGATCTTAACCCGTCCAGTGCCGGTAAACTTTATTCTGGCTACTATTACACGATCTTAACCCGTCCAGTGGCGGTAAACTTTATTCTGGCTACTATTACACGATCTTAACCCGTCCAGTGCCGGTAAACTTTATTCTGGCTACTATTACACGATCTTAACCCGTCCAGTGGCGGTAAACTTTATTCTGGCTACTATTACACGATCTTAACCCGTCCAGTGCCGGTAAACTTTATTCTGGCTACTATTACACGATCTTAACCCGTCCAGTGCCAGTAAACTTTATTCTGGCTACTATTACACGATCTTAACCCGTCCAGTGGCGGTAAACTTTATTCTGGCTACTATTACACGATCTTAACCCGTCCAGTGGCGGTAAACTTTATTCTGGCTACTATTACATGATCTTAACCCGTCCAGTGCCGGTAAACTTTATTCTGGCTACTATTACACGATCTTAACCCGTCCAGTGGCGGCAAACTTTATTCTGGCTACTATTACACGATCTTAACCCGTCCAGTGGCGGTAAACTTTATTCTGGCTACTATTACACGATCTAAACCCGTCCAGTGCCGGTAAACTTTATTCTGGCTACTATTACACGATCTTAACCCGTCCACTGGCGGTAAACTTTATTCTGGCTACTATTACACGATCTTAACCCGTCCAGTGGCGGTAAACTTTATTCTGGCTACTATTACACGATCTTAACCCGTCCAGTGGCGGTAAACTTTATTCTGGCTACTATTACACGATCTTAACCCGTCCAGTGGCGGTAAACTTTATTCTGGCTACTATTACACGATCTTAACCCGTCCAGTGGCGGTAAACTTTATTCTGGCTACTATTACACGATCTTAACCCGTCCAGTGCCGGTAAACTTTATTCTGGCTACTATTACACGATCTTAACCCGTCCAGTGGCGGTAAACTTTATTCTGGCTACTATTACACGATCTTAACCCGTCCAGTGGCGGTAAACTTTATTCTGGCTACTATTACACAATCTTAACCCGTCCAGTGCCGGTAAACTTTATTCTGGCTACTATTACACGATCTTAACCCGTCCAGTGGCGGTAAACTTTATTCTGGCTACTATTACACGATCTTAACCCGTCCAGTGCCGGTAAACTTTATTCTGGCTACTATTACACGATCTTAACCCGTCCAGTGCCAGTAAACTTTATTCTGGCTACTATTACACGATCTTAACCCGTCCAGTGGCGGTAAACTTTATTCTGGCTACTATTACACGATCTTAACCCGTCCAGTGGCGGTAAACTTTATTCTGGCTACTATTACACGATCTAAACCCGTCCAGTGCCGGTAAACTTTATTCTGGCTACTATTACACGATCTTAACCCGTCCAGTGGCGGTAAACTTTATTCTGGCTACTATTACACGATCTTAACCCGTCCAGTGGCGGTAAACTATATTCTGGCTACTATTACACGATCTTAACCCGTCCAGTGGCGGTAAACTTTATTCTGGCTACTATTACACGATCTTAACCCGTCCAGTGGCGGTAAAATTTATTCTGGCTACTATTACACGATCTTAACCCGTCCAGTGCCGGTAAACTTTATTCTGGCTACTATTACACGATCTTAACCCGTCCAGTGGCGGTAAACTTTATTCTGGCTACAATTACACGATCTTAACCCGTCCAGTGGCGGTAAACTTTATTCTGGCTACTAATTACACGATCTTAACCCGTCCAGTGCCGGTAAACTTTATTCTGGCTACTATTACACGATCTTAACCCGTCCAGTGGCGGTAAACTTTATTCTGGCTACTATTACACGATCTTAACCCGTCCAGTGGCGGTAAACTTTATTCTGGCTACTATTACACAATCTTAACCCGTCCAGTGCCGGTAAACTTTATTCTGGCTACTATTACACGATCTTAACCCGTCCAGTGGCGGTAAACTTTATTCTGGCTACTATTACACGATCTTAACCCGTCCAGTGCCGGTAAACTTTATTCTGGCTATTATTACACGATCTTAACCCGTCCAGTGGCGGTAAACTTTATTCTGGCTACTATTACACGATCTTAACCCGTCCAGTGCCGGTAAACTTTATTCTGGCTATTATTACACGATCTTAACCCGTCCAGTGGCGGTAAACTTTATTCTGGCTACTATTACACGATCTTAACCCGTCCAGTGGCGGTAAACTTTATTCTGGCTACTATTACACGATCTTAACCCGTCCAGTGGCGGTAAACTTTATTCTGGCTACTATTACACGATCTTAACCCGTCCAGTGCCGGTAAACTTTATTCTGGCTACTATTACACGATCTTAACCCGTCCAGTGGCGGTAAACTTTATTCTGGCTACTATTACACGATCTTAACCCGTCCAGTGCCGGTAAACTTTATTCTGGCTACTATTACACGATCTTAACCCGTTCAGTGCCGGTAAACTTTATTCTGGCTACTATTACACGATCTTAACCCGTTCAGTGCCGGTAAACTTTATTCTGGCTACTATTACACGATCTTAACCCGTCCAGTGCCGGTAAACTTTATTCTGGCTACTATTACACGATCTTAACCTGTCCAGTGGCGGTAAACTTTATTCTGGCTACTATTACACGATTTAAACCCGTCCAGTGCCGGTAAACTTTATTCTGGCTACTATTACACGATCTTAACCCGTCCAGTGCCGGTAAACTTTATTCTGGCTACTATTACACGATCTTAACCCGTCCAGTGGCGGTAAACTTTATTCTGGCTACTATTACACGATCTTAACCCGTTCAGTGCCGGTAAACTTTATTCTGGCTACTATTACACGATCTTAACCCGTTCAGTGCCGGTAAACTTTATTCTGGCTACTATTACACGATCTTAACCTGTTCAGTGCCGGTAAACTTTTTTCTGGCTACTATTACACGATCTTAACCCGTCCAGTGGCGGTAAACTTTATTCTGGCTACTATTACACGATCTTAACCCGTCCAGTGCCGGTAAACTTTATTCTGGCTACTATTACACGATCTTAACCCGTCCAGTGCCGGTAAACTTTATTCTGGCTACTATTACACGATCTTAACCCGTCCAGTGGCGGTAAACTTTATTCTGGCTACTATTACACGATCTTAACCCGTTCAGTGCCGGTAAACTTTATTCTGGCTACTATTACACGATCTTAACCTGTTCAGTGCCGGTAAACTTTATTCTGGCTACTATTACACGATCTTAACCCGTTCAGTGCCGGTAAACTTTATTCTGGCTACTATTACACGATCTTAACCCGTCCAGTGGCGGTAAACTTTATTCTGGCTACTATTACACGATCTCATTCAGTATGAAAAGGGCCTCCACCAACTCGCTTATTTCTCTTTCTCTCCCTCTCTCTTTCGCTTGTATCCATTCGACCCCATTCAGCCTATTGTTTTAAGACATTTACATTTACAGGTGTCAACATTTTTCTGTCGAGCGGTAGCGAGCCAGCATATATATATATTTTGTTTTTACATCAAGCTAAATTTGTAAATTTGATAGGAAAAAGTCTCCCGAAGCCGGATTTCTCCATACAATACTGGCTCGCTATCGCTCGCCAGGAAGAAATCGACACCTGAATTGTGATAAACGTCTTCAAACAGTTGGCTGAAGAATGGGGCCGAATGGATACAAGCCAGAGAAAGAGTGAAAAGGAGAGGCAGATGTTACGACCGGCACTACGAAATAAACAAGGGCACTTAATAATGGACTAGATGATAGGCTATATCTGCAACAACTGCCATTTGTTATATCTATTACAACGGTACGCTAATTCCAAACCCTCGAACTATTACGCCGGTGAACAAAAACACTTAAAACCCTCCAGAGTTAATCTACTGGATAACGGGGTATCAATTAACTGGGTTTTAGTGCACTTCTACAAAGGCTTCCCGATGACGGCAAAGCCAACTCACAACATGAGTACTTACGTTACGAAAATGCTCGTAAGTAATAACAATGCTTGAATAAACTATCATAAGATTTAATAAAGGAATATATGCTTATGTTAACTTTAGTGTGAGTCTGTACTCAACACTAAACTCTTCAATGCTCTATGAAAACACTGGAAGTCTAGTCCTACGTCTACAGCAATCAGATAAGGAAATTCTGAAACGGTCTGATGCTCTAAGATGCTCGATAATATAGAACACAAATAATGCAGGGGCAGGACACCAAAGCGTGTATCTTAAATACACCAATAAGTAGGATACATATATATATATAACAAGGGATTGCAACAACTCTGTGACAGCACTAATAATAACCACTCAAAAACAGTACTTCCTTAGCCAACGTAACAGCCAAACTGGGTTGTGCACTATGCATCAACATAGGCTAAAATAAGGCGTGAATAATTCCTAAAGCATACACAATGAAAGTTAATATACACAATGCTGTCTTTCTCACTAATAAAGTCTAGCAGTGGCATAAAAGGTATCAGGAAACTAGGCAGAGCGCAAGCATGCTCGTAGCCTACTGTCTCCCCTTGAACAGATTTCCCTTATGTTACGTTAAGTGACTTGGAGGCTCTCTTGGTAAGTCCAGATCTCTAGTACTGGTCTTGCCCTGGCGCTCCACAAAGGTCAACAAAATGAGGTAGCAAACATGCAGGTAAGAGTAGGCAAAAGCCCTTCACCTGTGTACTGCTACACTCGCAAAGGAAAATATGCACAAGGGTAACAGGCTACCTAGCTTCGTCGATGTTGTACAGGCTCTGACTTGCCACATACATAACTCAGACAACGACCAAAGATACCTTCCACTGTCTAGCATTAAATAGTAGGAAAGAACAACTCAATAATTAGAAGCACCCCAATACTATGATACATGTGACTATGACTCTAATAATCCCTAAAGCTAGTGTAAACATATATGGAGAACTGGTGCTGGTAATACGACTGGTCGACTATGGAAGTCGTAGGCAGAACCAGAAGGGATAAGTAACGAATAAAGATGAGAAGTATGAAAAAAGAAGAAGTTCAGAGAGAGAAATAGTAGTACAGGGGGTTAGATGGGGGACAGATTGCAAAGGACATGGAGGACCAAGCACGCTGTGCCAAGCTCTGCAGGAGAAACACGGGCAGGAGCCCCCCAGCACTAACAAAGGCAGCAGCACCCAATCACAGACGACTACATCATGAGGAGCAGGCGTCATATGATGCGTCAGGCCCGCCGGCCAATCACGAGCGTGGGAAACTCTTCCGAGCGAGGGAGGCACACGTACATACACACGCACATATTACCACCACACTGCTCGCTCTCTTTCTCCCTACATCTTCACACAACACATCTTATATTCTATCAATGATATAAAATACTTCCAAGAGTCACAGACAAGAATAAAGACCACCACTGATCTGTCTGTGACAACATGAACTCTATGAAAGAAAGAACATTGTTCTACGATTATTGTAGCCCATTTCACTGCCCTGGCGAGCGCTAGCGAGTTACGAGTGCATTCTGGCAAGCTGGCAAGCGTAACACCCCGCCCAAGATGTGGGACGTTTCAGCCTCAGGTGAACTCCACATCTGACCAGACAGAATGCCCACCAACCCCGCATCACCCAGCTACTATCCCAAGTTGTGAAAACAAGGCACGATCACAAACATAAAACACTGCATTATAAAAAAAAAATCTGCACAACACTTCCCCAAAATAATAGCATCATAAAAATTATATCACGCTCAACGAGCAAGCTTCACCAAGCCTAGCCTACTAAGACAACAACTCAGAGTGTCTTAGGTTCTTGCTGTCATATACTGCACTTATATACTATCAAAAAGAAAGAGTTTTTATGTGAGGTTTTTATATTTTTTAATAGTGTTTTTGGCGGCGTTGCACTACAGGGGCAAGCCTAATTTTTCTCCACTCCACCATACACACCTGTGGTGATCTACCCTGGGTCCTCCACCCTGGACAAACAGTCAGCTATCACATTGTCACAACCGGCAATATGGCGAATGTCCAGATTATACTCCTGCAACATTAAAGACCTTCTAGTTAGCCTCATATTCCGGTTGTGGAACTGATTCAAAAACTTCAAAGGGTGGTGGTCAGTGTAAATCACGACGACTGGGCCAAAAGCGGGAACATACACCTCAAAGTGCCTGAGCGCCAGCCAGAAGCTCCTTCTCTACTACTGAATAGTTCTTTTGTGCTGAGTTGAACTTTTTCGAAAAAGAAGCTTACTGGGTGTTCCACACCTTCTGTATCTGTCTGCAACAAGACGGCACCAGCCCCTACGCCGCTAGCATGTGTCGCTAGCTGAAAAGGTCTTGAGAAGTCGGGGGCCCTGAGTATGGGGTGAGTGCACAACAGATGCTTCACCAGTGAGAAAGCCTTCTCACACTCAGGTGCCCACCCAAACTTTTTTGTCTTTGCAAGTAAGTCCGTCAGAGGAGCCAACACCGAGGAGTATCCGCAGATGAATCTGCGGTAATACCCAATCATGCCCAAGAACCTCTTGATCTGTCTTTTGGTGGTCGGCCTGGGGAACTGGTTAACCCTCTCACAATCTTATGACGCAGAGGTTGCCAGATTAGCAATAAGAAATAGATTACTCTCACTCTTATAATTACCTCTCCAAAATTAGTTTTCTGCCCACAGCTAACTCAAAGACAACTGCAGAGGTTGAAGTAAATAAACTAAAGGTTTATAAATACCCCTGACGGTAACAAAGGCTTTAAAGTATCCCTACTAGGCTCAAAATTGCGTCAAGGACGTGAGAGGGTTAATAGCCTGTATCTTGGTAATAGGCCAGGCAATAAAGTGACGAGGTTGGACAAAAATGTTAACAAAGCAATTTCACCTGAAATGGGTTCTTTGGAGGTATCTCTAACCACACAAAAAAGTCCACTCGAATCCACCCATGGCAAATACTCGTTTTCACTGAAAATCCTAGATGCCCGCTGCCGCGGAAGGTAAATTATTGAAATAGGCATAACTTTGCTGAAAATCAACATAGAAACAAATAAAGTGTCTAATCATACTAAATTTGAGGTGCTCTTTCATTTAAAGTTACTTTGGAGGAGATTGGAAGATGTGTTCATATTGAAATCTTCGAAAAATTGAAATTTTGGCCTAAAATTACCCTAAAATGAGCAAAATTAATTGTCTGAACAACTGGCTATAATCTTTTACATATGTATTATTGTATTGTGTATATTGTGTATGTATATATGTATATAAATATGTATATGTGTATATTCCAATGTGACTTTCAAACACATTAATTTATTTATAGTCCCGTTTCATCATCATCGTTTTCCACCTCATTTTCTTCAATGTCCACAGGTGGACCGTTCAAACAGGTAATGCCCTTGCATTGACCACAAGCTGGAATGCAATGGAGCCCATTTTTGTGGCATGTACATGTTCTTGTGTTGCATTTTCCACCACAATTGCATCGCAATTAAGTAGTCGATCATTTTTTTTTTTTTTTTTTTTTTTTTTCTATGTGATTGAGGGAGACAAAAGGCATAACTGCCTATAGCGAGTGCCTCCCCCATAGTTGAAAGAGTGACAGGGCCAAAATCAAGGGACGTTCGAGCCAAAATGCCTGGACACACAGAGTTTGAAGCAATTTAAGTCATAGGAAGAGGGAAAGACTGATTCTGGGAGAGAGTTCCAGAGCTCAGCTGTTGAGTAGAAGAAAGTTTGAGAGTAACGTTTCACTCTTGGGTTGGAGAGTTGCACAGAGTAGGGGTGGGATTGAGTTGCAAGACGGGTACCACGTGCCCTACGTAAAGGAGGTGGTATGCACTGGGATAGCTCTGAGGTGCCGACGGCTGAGACATTTTGACGGGATATAAGCCAGAAGGAGAAGTCGTCCAGCCCCATTCTTCTGCAGGAAGATCATTACCACACCATGCCTGAACCTGATGGTATGCGCGATGACTATGGAAAATGGCTGCATCAGATGTTGGCGGAAGCTTCTCTGGCGACAAATACTGCGTGGCAGTACCCACTTTCTGCTGAAACTTGTCCACTCTTGCCGAGTCAAGGCTCAGAGATGTTGAGCAGCCATAGATGATCAACAAGGCATCTTCTCCAGCTCTTTCTATTTCTGCTTTAGATGAAGATGGAGACATGAATATTGAACTACACCGCTCTAGTTCTGCATATTTCTTGAGTACTGACACTTTGCCAATCCCACAAGGTCTAGACGTAGTGTCACACCCACTGAAAGCGTGCAGAAAGAGCAGGGCGCCAGAGAGTAATGGGTCAAGCTTCTTTGCCAAAGTTGTGACACACACTGTTTGTTTGGATGTCACCATGTATAAGTCTTTGTCAGCAATATTGGCATGATGCGTTAGCAACTGGAACACATCAGAATCCTCTGCGACAACAGCTGTTGGCTTCTCTTTGGCGTGAAGACATGCTGACATACATATCTTGTAGTCAGCATCACCTTTTGCATGTTCAACGGCGATATCCGCTTTGGTCATTTGCTCTGCAAGTAGATTGATGAATGCTTGCTTGTTGGAAGGATTGGCAAGAAAGCTCTTCTTGGTCATGGTTACATGCACTTCTGGTGAAACCAACACTGTAGCACCTATATCATTCCCCATCCTGCGACGATGTGCTTCATCCTTTGTGCTAGATCCATGATACCCATCAAACACAACCAAAGCATGACAGTATGATTGCTTGATGTGTCGGACGTACATTTCACAGATCTCCGAGTAGCTGGCATTTTTAGGCCATGAGAATTTATGAAGCAGGCTACCACCATCAATGATGTAATGCATACTCATGTCACAGGATGTTGCACTACTGCTCTCTGGAACAAGCTTGAGGAGATGGTGAATGATTTCCGATTTATCCCCCATCCTCATGCACACATGGTTGTCAAAGAGAGATGGTGGGAAAGAGCACATCTCATATCGGAAGAGATCTGGAAGTGGTATGTCACCATTGAAACCTGTAAGAAGAAGATGCTGATAGAGACGCTGTGAATCCATCTCAATTTGGGCACCAGAAGATGTTTTCACATGAGTAGCTGATGCCAGGGTCTTAACTTGATTCTTCTGAGAAAACTTGTATTCTGCAACAGATTGTCCGACCATGGAATCAAGGATCTTCTTTCCAACACTTTGAGCCTCATATGCATTCACAGAATCATTTGTCACCAAGACAGTTGATAGACTTACAATCTTCTTTGATGGTTTGTTGAATACGCCACGCTCAAGGAACACTTGGAGAATCTTCTGTATATCACTCATGTCACGACGTATCCTGGCTGCTGCTAATTCACGATGTCCATCAGGTGTATCCATAGATAAACCAGCTATCGCGAAAATGGACTGGCTTATATTGGCACACACAGGTCTTGAGAGCAGGAAGAGAAGTCGAGTGCTGTCACTGAATTCACGCCCTTGGGTTAAGCCGCCAGTTGATTTGATGCTGGCCATCAGAACTTGCTCTATGAAGAGGTCTGTGAAAATTCCTGACCATGCACCGTCACTTCTTCTGACTGGAAAGAGGCCATTCATAAATGCCCTATATACATCTGGATGGGTTTGTTCCAGGTCAATCATTCTTGGGATGAACAAAGCCAAAGACTTCGTATAGTTGTTGTGACCGGCAGCAGCAAGAAAAGGGTGCATTTCACGCAGAGACTGCAAATACAGAGGCCAGCAACCTATACGAGCAGAACGAATGAAGGACCTAAGAATGGATACTGTCGGGAATAGGGTAATGATCCCGACAGGGTTTGGTCCAATAGGACATTTGAATTTGGCGGTATCGTATCGCTTGTACGATTTCGGCTGGTTCTTTGTGTATTGTAGTTATTCTTAAGTATAGGTTAAATATTAACTGTAATGTATAAATATCTACATCAGCTCTAGATGTATTATGAAACCCAATTATGGGTTATAATTATTATGAGCCGGCAGCCATATGTAATTTCGCGATCGGACGCCGGCCCTTTAGTCTCTCAATCAACACCATACAACCAGCATCTCCCCCCCCCGGCTCTGACTCAACCCATAGTTCACCATGTGCTATAATTATTAATCTATAACAACAGTCCTCAATCACCAGTCCTCTAAGCTAAGTTCATTGTATCGATATTGTATTATGTGAACATTCCTACATGTCATGCAATTGAATTAGCTGTGTGTGGGGGACTGGATTACACCCATCGACGACTACGTCGTTGGTAATTATATTATATAACTATTTGTTGGGATATTTCATGTACCAGTGATATGTAATTTAACCTCTTTATCTAAATTCCCGACAATTAATGGTCCTTCGTGCCCTAAGGCTTCCTTACCGTAGTACCGTTTTGTTTGCTTCCTTGACGCTTGTGGGCTTACAAATGGCTGCCGCCTCGCGCGTTATTGGCCGACTGCCGTTTCCCTAGTTTAGACCTAGCTTCTTCCCTCGTGTTTTTAACCATTTAGGCGCCGTCCCTATCTTTTTTTGGGCTAGTTTCCAGGGTTTTTTGGGCGTGTGGTCCTTGGCGTTTTTTGGTGGGTTAGCTGGGCTGGAGATTGGGGTAGGGGTAATTTCGTCGGGCGCCATTTCGCGCTCATAGGCTAGGCTAGGCTAGGCAGTCTAGGCCTGCAGGTGTCTGTGGTGGCTGTTCATTTCGCTTTGGTGGTGTGCCTGTGGTGTTCATTGTGTTTTGTCATTGTGGGACTCATTATTAATTTTGCTGGTGGGGAGGGTTCTCATGTGACCTTTTATATTTCAATTTCATAATAGCCTAGGCCTAGTTGCTTAAAGTGGCGGTCATGAGTGTCGGTCTTTGTTAATTCCTAAGCGATTGACAGTTAATAGTCAGACCTCATGATTGTAGCTTAACCAACTAGGCTTACCTATAAAGGGCTTACAATAATTAGTGCTTCACCTTACCCTTTCTTTTAATGGATTTAGTATTTAATTCTTTTGTCTAGTTAGATAATTTCCTTTCGATAGTTTATGTTAAGGGGGATGTAAGTACTATGTAATTTTTTTTGAGTAAATTTCTTAAGTAATGGGGGTTTGCCACTGTTGATTCCTAAGCGATTAACGGTTTGTAGTCTGACCTCATTGTAGTTTAAGTTGCTTAAAATTAGACCTTAACGATGACAGATTTAAAGAAACTTAAGATTCTTAAGGGAGGGATGAAGGGAAGTTTAAATAAATGTTTAAGAGATCTTGATGAATTTTTATTAAGTGCCACGGCTGATCAAATAAAGGGTAAATTCGCTACTGTTTCTAAATCGCTAGCTACTTATGATAGTTATGCTCAGCAGGTATATGGTTTATTGACAGTTACTGACGATGTGGAAGAAGAAATGTCGGCAGATCTTGAGTACTTTGAGGATGTTAATACAGCCTTAGCCAGACTATCTTCCACCCAAGAATCAACCTCTGTTAAGGATACCGGTACACCAAAGGCGACTGGTTTTAACCTGCCGAAGCTTACTTTGCCTACCTTTTCCGGGGATTCGTCTACCTGGACTGGATTTTGGGATATTTTTGAGTGTTCCGTCCATCATAATAAAACACTCACATCCATCCAAAGGTTCACATATCTCCGTGGTCAATTGAAAGGGGAGGCATTGAAGTTAGTCGATGGGTACAAGCTAGAAGCTACCAGCTACGAGTCTGCAGTGGAGTTGCTGAAGAGAACTTACGGGAGAGTGGAAGTCATCAAGACCGCGTTAATTACTAAGTTCTTCACGCTAGATCCTCCGTCCTATGATGTGACGGCCCTAAAGGAGTACTATGCCTCCTTTGAGAGCCTCCTCCGATCTATGGAGACAATGGCCGTCACCAAGGAGGAGATATTTAGTGTGCATATCTTGAATAACATACCCTCTCCCCTAAGGGAAATCTTAAGACGACAACTAAGCGACTCTCCACTAAACTTGGAAGCGTTGGTGCAGGTGTACCAGACTGAAGTCTTCAATATGGAGAGTACTGGACACTACCGACAAGTGGAGATGTCGCCATCTACTGCAACTTTCCCGGTACAGACTTCTCCTAAACAGAAAAGGCCAATATCATTAGGTTGTAAGTTGTGCAGTGTCCACGGTCATCTGTGGTATCAGTGTCCTAAGTATCCTAAGGCTACACAGAAGATTGGCAAGGCTAAATCGCTTAAGTTATGTACCAGCTGTCTGGCAAGAGACCACTGTGACGCATGTCGAGTATGAGCATGCTGTACAGAACGCCCAGTCATGCCCCACTCTCGCTAGGATCGTCAGGGCAGGAACTTTGGCTGTAGTCTGTGTAGAGTTTTCTAACTTAGTTTATGTGAGCCGTTGTACTATAAGTATTATAAATATGTATTTTGTTTTCATCTGAGTCAACGAGTTCTATTTTATATCATTAGTTATAAGTGTTGTGTGTGGGACTTATTTGTAATGATGAGAGGAGAGAGAGAGATTTTGTAACGGGGGCCAGTGAGTGCGCCATGAGGCAGGTAGGCCTAACTCCAACTCCTTCCTCCTCCCTCCTCCCTCTCAGTGCGTGGGAAATCCTTTGTCGATCCCAGATTGAGAGAGAATATTACGTAATGATTGCTAGTGGGCGGTCCTTAGTAGTTGACGATATGCTCACTAGAGGGCCGAGTATAAAAAGGGAAGTCTCGCCGCATTTTCCTCAGAACTCATTAGGCAGAGCGACTTCTCATATCCCTTGCAACTATATATATTCTTCCGACTGATGTGAACTTTCCCTACTCTCTGTACCGCCTACCTTCTTCTTTTCCCGAACCCTTTTTAACCTCAATGACCCCTTTGGTGCAGAAATAGTCAGCCAAAGTATTATCGCTTGAGTTCTCACGAGATATATGCCTATTAGATAGCCTATTTTGGAAGGGATGACTAGAATAGGATTGATTAATGTTTGTTGCACTCGTATATGCATTTCCCTGTGTATGATTATTCATGTTCCTGTTTTCTGCTGATCTAGGTGATGCTAGACTGGGATGAGGCTACTAGAGTTGTGATTCCCTATGAGTATTAGGTTTTGTTGAACCTGTACAATCGCAACGGAGACTTGGGAAGCCTAGGTGGTCTTTCTGACTGTGTACCGTGGGAGTTTAGCGCTGTGTTGCGAGTGAGGGCTTTTGCCTCTGCCACCCAAAACTGTGCTAACTCGTTTGCTTGACTTTGAGAGGATCGCCAGGAGAGAACCAGATACTAGTGATCTGGATCTCTCAAGAGAGCATCCCGTCAATTACCGTAATTTGGCCGCACAGTCTTAAGGACCTCGCTAGGCTACGAGCCGCTTGCTCAGCCATTGTTTCCTAGCCTACTACATCCCAGCTAGACTTTGCTCGGTCAGCAGATACAGCATAGTATTGAAGCTTTCCTTATGTATGTTATTGTTTATGCACTATTGATTTCATGTGTGGCACGCATAGCTACTTTAGAGATTAGTGGCCCCCGAGCACAATCCTAGTAGGCTATTGCCAGTGCATTGTCGGAGTACTTCTTTTATATGTTTGCCATTTACTACTGTCTATTCTTATAATTCTTCTTATGTCAATTTAAAGCCTTTAATATTAGTTAATTGCCAGTGTGTTGCTTATTGAATTGCTGTTCAAAATCCGATACTTACTTCTTACGAGTATCCGAGAAGCATCTAACTTTACCAGAAGATTCCTTGCTCGATGCTCGAGGACTATTGTTTAACGTAACGTAATAGTGCCGATCCGAAGTAGAGGGTGGAGGACTTCTTAAGTTCTTAGTCAAGGGTGGATTACTTCGGCTTCGGCCAACACTATTCTTTGGTGTTGTTGTATTTACTTCTTTGTTTGATTGTTGACCAGACTAGATAACTCCCGTCTCTTTATTAGTCTGTTGTGAAACGCTAGTACCGAGTTCTTGTATACCCCGTTATAGCAGATAGAACTCTGGAGGGTATTGGTGTTTTTTGTTCGGCTGGCAGTACTCTGGGGTTGGGATCGTGTGTTTCCGTTGTGGCAGCGAGCCATACTCGAGTCCTGTTTGAGAGCCCTAGTGTACCCGAGTGCCCGGTCGTAACAAATGGCGACCTTGCTTAGGATTTTGTGAACAGTATAAATTTTTGCAGAGTTGTACAACATTTGTTTGTTTGTACTTTAGCGTGCATATTGAAGAATATTTTTTTGGTAGGGCAATTAGTAGAGCATTTAAGAGACTCCAGTTAATTTAGTAATTAGTGCTTGCATAAGGAAGTTTAACACTTTTGTCTCGAGAATTTTTTTGTGGACTTCAGTATGTCGTGCCCTAGCACTGACGAGGAGCGAGAGATGCCATTTGAAGAGGTGCCGTTAGTAATCAGTGAGGAGGATGCTAGAGTTTTTGTGAGTAAGCGGTACCACGTGACGGAGGAGAGGCTGACTGGGGTGGATATTTATGGCTTGCACCTGATAGCCAAGGTTTTGGGCCTATCCAATGTAATAGGGATGTCCAAGAGGGAGCTGATTTCCTGGGTGTTGCGTGGGCGACATGGGGTTTCGGAGGAGAGGGCGTTTGGGGGGGTTCCTCCCCAGATCCCCTCTCACTCGACTCCCACAGTGCCGTCCACTCAGTTGCCGGAGATTAGCACTCTCCCACAGAGGGATGAGAATTGGCAGATTGGAGTGCCCTCGGGCGGTGCACATGGTGGTTCCCCAGTTTTTGCCCCCCCTCCTTCAGTAGTGGCAGCTCCCTCTTCCTGCCTGTCTCCAGATATGATATTTAGACTTGAGCTTGCTAAAATTGAGACTAGGAAGCATGAGATTGAGGCTGAGTCTAGGAAGCAGAAGGAGATTGAGGCTGAGTCTAGGAGGCAGGAGAATGAGACGAGAAGGCATGAGTTTGAGGTTAGGAGGCACGAGGCTGAGCTTAGATACGACTCCGAGAAATATTGTGCTCAAATAGATTTAGATAAGACTCGTGCAGAGTCGACAGGGACTCGGATGGGCCGTGAGGGCCAAGTAAGAGAACAGTCCTTGTCCCACTTAGTCAAATTGGTGCCGGCATTTAGTGAAACTGAAGTCACAGAATTTTTTAATCGTTTTGAGAAAAAGTGTAGGGAGCATAATTGGCCTGAAGAGAAGTGGGCAGCTCTAGTCTCCTCAAGACTTACGGGTAAGGGTCTGAAGGCTTATGATGCACTGCCTTTAGAGTCTTGCATTGACTACCCAGAATTGAAGAGAGCTGTCCTACGGGCATACGAGTTGCAACCAGAAACATATCGATTGAAGTTTCGGGGTGTTACAAAGACTAGGGAGGCGACCTTTCTTGAACATGCCCGGGACTTAAAAGATGCACTTACAAACTGGACACGTTCTGAGAAAGCTGAGACGGCCGAACAGTTGACTGAGCTGTTTCTGCTCGAGCAGTTTTATAAGTGTACTGGTGCAGAAATGACTTTAACTATTAAAGAAAAGAACCCAAAAACTCTACAGGAGGCAGCTGAGATGGCTGACCTCCGGCTATCACTAATTCGTGGGTGCGGGTCTGCCCAGCGTAGTGAGGCAGGTAACAAGGGGCGTGACGCCCCACCCCCCCGAGTTAGTGATATACATTATGCAAACAAGTACAAGAGTTATGATACCAAGACTGACCACAAGACTAGCACCGTCCCATTTAAGAAGGGGCCGGGCCCTTCCCAGTACCAAGGGAAGCCCAAAGGGGAGTTGGAGTGTTATCATTGTCATGAAAAGGGGCACTTTGCAAGAGTCTGTCCTAGCAAACACCTACAGCAGCTGTGTCTTTGGCCTGCAACATTGGTGTGTCTCCGAAGTTTTCTGAGTTTGCCCGGGGCAGTTCGTCAGAGGCTGAGGCACAGCCAATGCAGAAGCACCTGGGAGGCTCGAACCCTGCTCAGGATGTTTTTTGCGACCATAGAGGGCGGGGTTGCGTGATGTGGGCGGGGCGCAAGCATGGAGTAGAGGTCTTGCGTGATACAGGTGCTTCCCAGACTCTGATGAATAACTTGACTGGCTACCCTATAAATGCGGCTCGGGTGGTAGTGGTGCAGGGTATTAATGCAACTCGGTCATACCCGCTGGTGCGGTTGGAGTTGGAGGTGGATGGTGTGGCACGTGAATTGGATGTCGGGATTGTGGAGAAACTGCCAGTGGAGGGCGTCGACCTTCTTCTCGGCAACGACTTTGCAATGCCCGCTTCTGAGGTTCTACCCTTAGTCGTTGCCGAGAGGCCGGCCGACGTGAGTGGGGAAGAGCAAGAGTGGGTCGAGCGGTGCCAGACACAACCCATGGCGTGTGTTGTCACCCGAGCTCGGGCAGATAAAGTGTCACAGCCTAGTCCTCCGTCTTCAGACCAGCAGAGGAACGATCAACAGGAGGAGGCTAAAGCTGGAGTTGGTTTTAAGAGTTTTGACTCGGCGGCTCTCCTGGGTGATTCAGTATTGGCCCCTATGTTAGAGTCTGGAGAGGCCCCAGGACCTGTCACAGCTAGTGAGGAGGTAGGGCAGGAAGAGACTCCGAGGCAGCAACGTTACACACGAAGAGAAAAAAGGGTTGCTCAGTTTGATATTGGGGGAGGACTTGGGTTGCTTCGGAAGCATCTAGACAGGTTGGTTCCCTCAGATATTTGTAAACTGCAGTTGGAGGATCCGGAAGTTCAGAAGTGTGGTAATGGTGCTGTCGAGATCAAACACGAGGACGGGGAAGCATGTCATGTGAACCTGTTGGAGGAGTTTGTGAGGCAACCACCTGAGCAGCCTACTGTCCCTGCGTTGGTCTGCCGCGGCCAAGGTGGAGAAGGAGAGGGGGGCAGTAGGGCACAGGTGGAGGAGAGTAGGGATTGTCATGTCTCGGCGGAGCAGTGGGCGGGGGACACGAGTCTGGTGGCTGTGGAAGCGCTAGAGCACCTGCCTGAGCAGCAGTGTGCAGCACTCCAGCACCAGCTCGGTTCATACCCCACTGGTCGTGCCGAGCCCCTGAGTCTCACAACTCGGGCGGTGCGAGATGTTCCGCGGGCAGGTCACGTGAATGTTGAAAGACCGTTAGCCTCGTTGTTTCGGTGGTTCAAGGTGGGCGACGAGGCTTTGGCATGGTTGCCAGGTCAGGGTCGACCCATGGCTGCCAAGGGTGGTGGTCAAAAGGAGGACATTGAGCAGATTGGTGAGGTTGGCTGTGGAGTGGATGTGCCCGGTCGTCACATAGCCTCCCAATGCTGCTCTAGTCTAATGCAACAGCCCTACCATAGACCGACTGTATCTGGCCATGTCTCTAAAAGCGGTGATGCCGCGCAGGCAGATGTCGTCACAAGGAATGCGGGGGTGCGCATGTACGGTATCGGCGGGGAAGCCTTAGCAATAATGAACTGTGGGAGTGACTGCACAGGTGGTACTGATTGTCCCTCTCATGACCTGGCTGTTCTAGGGACGAAGATGGAGAAGGAGGGAGACTACAGGTTAGAAGCTGCGGTCTCGGCTGGGTTGTGGGAGGGCACTAGGCATGTTGTTCGTGGAGACAGTGCAAGGCAGTTATTTACTAGGCTATGGCAGTACTTTCGCATGTTTGTTGCTTCTCCAGGCCTGATGTACGGGGTAGAATCCGACATGCAGGCTGGAGATAGTGCAAGGCTCAGTTTAATTCCCTACCGTATAAATCCTGCTCGACAGCCTATGGTGCAAGCAGAGCTGGATGTTGTGGACGGGAGTACCTACCGGTGCAATGTTATGCCTGACGGACTTAAGAATGCACTAGCAACGTTTCAGAACCTGATGAATGAAATTGAAAAGGACGATGATGGGCTGGAGCATCCTGTTAGTTTCTGCTCGGAGAAGTACAATTCGGCCCAGGGGAGCTGCTCTGTTGTCGAGGAGGAGCTGCTGGCGGTTGTGCTTGCGCTGGGGCATTTCGAGGTCTATGTCCCAGCCTATGGTCCGGTCGTTGTAGTTTACCCAGATCATCACCCTCTCAAGATCTTGGACCAGTTTCACAATCGGAATATGAGGCTGACCAGGTGGTCACTAAGGTTATTGGTATATAACCTGGACATACGCCATATTGCCGGTTGTGACAACGTGGTTGCAGATGGTCGTTCAAGGGTATATGATCCTGGGTAGATTGACACACGGGTAGCCTCCTGCTTTAGTTTGAATAGTATTTTGCGCTTGGTGCTTGTTGGCTCGCGGTTGTAGCCCAGCGTATTGGGTCGTAAAGCAGGAGTTGAGCGTTTGGTATAGAAGAAAATAGGCTGCCCTTATAGTGCAGCCGGGAAAAACATATTAAAATATAAAAAAAAAAAAAAAAAAAAAAACTCTTTCTTTTTGATATAGATAATTGTATAAGTTTGTCATAGCCTATAGAGTTTGAGTAGTCCACGAACTATCAAACGGCTGAGCTGCTGTAAGCTCGCTCTGGGAGCATGATATTGTGTCTTTTGCTATTGTTGGGAGGAGTTATAAAATGTGAATTTTTTTTTTAATAATAAGATGTGTTTTGATGATAAACTCAGCTTTGTTTTAGTGCCATGCGGTCGCTGGGTGTGAGGGGCTTGATGGGGTTCTGTGTGTCAGATTTTCGCTCAGGGTTGAGCAAGTAAAATCTTGGGGGAGGTGTGACGCATGTCGAGTATGAGCATGCTGTACAGAACGCCCAGTCATGCCCCACTCTCGCTAGGATCGTCAGGGCAGGAACTTTGGCTGTAGTCTGTGTAGAGTTTTCTAACTTAGTTTATGTGAGCCGTTGTACTATAAGTATCATAAATATGTATTTTGTTTTCATCTGAGTCAACGAGTTCTATTTTATATCATTAGTTATAAGTGTTGTGTGTGGGACTTATTTGTAATGATGAGAGGAGAGAGAGAAATTACGTAACGGGGGCCAGTGAGTGCGCCATGAGGCAGGTAGGCCTAACTCCCCTCCTTCCTCCTCCCTCCTCCCTCCTCCCTCCTCCCTCCTCAGCGCGTGGGAAATCCTTTGTCGATCCCAGATTGAGAGGGAATATTACGTAATGATTGTCAGTGGGCGGTCCTTAGTAGTTTGCGATATGCTCACTAGAGGGCCGAGTATAAAAAGGGAGGTCTCGCCATATTTTATTTAGAACTCATTAGGCAGAGCGACTTCTCATATCCCTTGCAACTATATATATTCTTCCGACTGATGTGAACTTTCCCTACTCTCTGTACTGCCTACCTTCTTCTTTTCCCGAACCCTTTTTAACCTCAATGACCCCTTTGGTGCAGATCTAGTCAGCCAAAGTATTATCGCTTGAGTTCTCACGAGATATATGCCTATTAGATAGCCTATTTTGGAAGGGATAACTAGAATAGGATTGATTAATGTTTGTTGCACTCGTATATGCATTTCCCTGTGTATGATTATTCATGTTCCTGTTTTCTGCTGATCTAGGTGATGCTAGACTGGGATGAGGCTACTAGAGTTGTGATTCCCTATGAGTATTAGGTTTTGTTGAACCTGTACAATCGCAACGGAGACTTGGGAAGCCTAGGTGGTCTTTCTGACTGTGTACCGTGGGAGTTTAGCGCTGTGTTGCGAGTGAGGGCTTTTGCCTCTGCCACCCAACACTGTGCTAACTCGTTTGCTTGACTTTGAGAGGATCGCCAGGAGAGAACCAGATACTAGTGATCTGGATCTCTCAAGAGAGCATCCCGTCAATTACCGTAATTTGGCCGCACAGTCTTAAGGACCTCGCTAGGCTACGAGCCGCTTGCTCAGCCATTGTTTCCTAGCCTACTACATCCCAGCTAGACTTTGCTCGGTCAGCAGATACAGCATAGTATTGAAGCTTTCCTTATGTATGTTATTGTTTATGCACTATTGATTTCATGTGTGGCACGCATAGCTACTTTAGAGATTAGTGGCCCCCGAGCACAATCCTAGTAGGCTATTGCCAGTGCATTGTCGGAGTACTTCTTTTATATGTTTGCCATTTACTACTGTCTATTCTTATAATTCTTCTTATGTCAATTTAAAGCCTTTAATATTAGTT
Organism: Lithodes maja; assembly: GCA_037953745.1. Lineage (NCBI taxonomy): Eukaryota > Metazoa > Arthropoda > Malacostraca > Decapoda > Lithodidae > Lithodes > Lithodes maja. The sequence continues at coordinate 28,307 of JBAKBP010019831.1, forward strand.
AATTGCCAGTGTGTTGCTTATTGAATTGCTGTTCAAAATCCGATACTTACTTCTTACGAGTATCCGAGAAGCATCTAACTTTACCAGAAGATTCCTTGCTCGATGCTCGAGGACTATTGTTTAACGTAACGTAATAGTGCCGATCCGAAGTAGAGGGTGGAGGACTTCTTAAGTTCTTAGTCAAGGGTGGATTACTTCGGCTTCGGCCAACACTATTCTTTGGTGTTGTTGTATTTACTTCTTTGTTTGATTGTTGACCAGACTAGATAACTCCCGTCTCTTTATTAGTCTGTTGTGAAACGCTAGTACCGAGTTCTTGTATACCCCGTTATAGCAGATAGAACTCTGGAGGGTATTGGTGTTTTTTGTTCGGCTGGCAGTACTCTGGGGTTGGGATCGTGTGTTTCCGTTGTGGCAGCGAGCCATACTCGAGTCCTGTTTGAGAGCCCTAGTGTACCCGAGTGCCCGGTCGTAACATCTGCAAGTGGAAGTACGAGACCGGGTGTGACACCGGGTTCTCGCACCACGTTTTCAACTGGTGGTACCACACCTGGGCTGGCCAAAGTGGCGTGATCATCGAGACTACGCCCCGGTAACCCCGTAGTTTGTGAACTACTTGACACATGAGTGAAGCGTCTGGCGGCGGAAAAAGATAGATTGAATTCCATTTGTTCCAGTTCTCCGACAATGCGTTTTTTTTTTTTTATTTATTTTTTTCTATGTGATTGAGGGAGACAAAAGGCATTACTGCCTATAGCGAGTGCCTCCCTCATAGTTGAAAGAGTGACAGGGCCAAAATCAAGGGCCGTTCGAGCCAAAATGCTTGGACACACGGAGTTTGAAACAATTTAAGTCATAGGAAGAGGGAAAGACTGATTCTGGGAGAGAGTTCCAGAGCTCAGCTGTTGAGTAGAAGAAAGTTTGAGAGTAACGTTTCACTCTTGGGTTGGAGAGTTGCACAGAGTAGGGGTGGGATTGAGTTGCAAGACGGGTACCACGTGCCCTACGTAAAGGAGGTGGTATGCACTGGGATAGCTCTGAGGAACACTGATTATTATAGTAGCGATAGAATAGCGAGAGAGATGCATTGCGGCGGAGAGAGAGAGACTGCAGAGAGTTGGTGAGTGGACGGGAGTTAATGATACGAAAGGCCTTCCTTTCAACTTTGTCTAGGAGAGCGGTGTGAGAGGAACCTCCCCACACATGTGAACAATACTCAATACAAGGACCCCCCACCGCAGTTCTTTCCCGGCGGGTTAGGTAGAGAGGGAGTCTGTATTTACCTAATTGTAGTTTACAGGAGTTGAGCTAAGCTCGTGTTGTCCCGTCTCTCAGTCTACTTTTTATCCAATTTTTTCTTGAAAATATGGATGTGCCATGCCCCTACCACCTCCTCCTCCAGCCCATTCCATTTGTCAATACATCTATAGGGGAAGCTAAACTTCCTGATATCGTTCTTGCAGGTAGGTCTTTTTACTTTGTAGCTGTGGCCTCTAGTTATTCCTGTATCCATAATTAATATATCCTCCCTATCCAGCCTCTCCAGCCCCCGGGCACATTTGTACATCATTATCATGTCTCCCCTCTCTCTCCTCTCTTTTAGACTCGGTAGATTTAATTTGTCTAGCCTCCCTTCATATGGCAGTTCTCTGAGACTTGGAACCAATCTAGTGACTGCTCTCTGGATTCTTTCTAACTTGTGAATATGCTTCTTTAGATGCGGGGACCACACCACTGCTGCATACTCCAATCTTGGTCTAATCATACTCTTCATAATTTTCGCTACCATGGTCTCATCCAAATAGTTCAGAGCAACTTTCATATTCCCGGCCATTGCATACATTCCGCTAAAGAGCTTGTTAATATGTTTCTCTGGCGACAAATTATCTTGTATAATCAACCCTAAATCTTTTTCTTTTGTGGTTTCCTTCGGATGCAAATTATAGGTTTGACTCCTGTAAGGAGATAAAGAAAACCTAATATTTAGTAGTGGCCCCGTAATCATTGACGAACATGCCTATTACATAAGGCATCCTCTTCAAACACTAATCCGCCGTAGTTTGAATCTACCGCGCAGAGCATTTAAAAACTGAGGAGCCTTCATCATGAGCGCACGCGACCTCACTCATGGCTTCAGTCATTATGAATTGGGTTCTCACTACGAAAAAACTTCGTAAAAAATAAAAACAAAAAGAAAATAAGAATAACTATCTAATAAGCTTTCCATCATATCGTGGATGTACTTATGTGGATCTCTGACCAGACGCTGATTCAGGCGTCATTCCTCCTTCACTGACATATCAAGTAAACCAAGATCCTTAATACATCAACGAATGGGAAGGGGACGGTCGGGAGGGCCCCAGTCGTCAATGATTACGGGGCCACTACTAAATATTAGGTTTTCTTTATCTCCTTACAGGAGTCAAACCTATAATTTATTAGTGGCCCCTCCATCATTGACGAACATGCCTGATTTCTAAGACTGGAGGGGGACATTCGTAATCATATCATAACTCTAGAAAAGTAGATAATAAAAACAACCACATAGTATTCTTATTCTTGAAAAATATATATATTTAATCATTGGCGTCGCCGAAAAAATACAAGAAAAAGGGGGTTCAGGCAGGTGCGTGCTTCAAAGAAGCCTGCCTGACAAAATGGATAACCCTAAATATTCTGAACACAGATCTGTGGTTACAAAGGCACCCCACTCAACGAGTGGTGACAAAAATAACAAGTTATAAGCTTATATGTGCACATCATAAACCCCAACATAATCGTGGAGATAAATTGCAAAGGATCTCCACTGATTCTAAAATTAAATTGCTTTCGCAGTTAACACTACTATAACAACCCTGTTGTTTTGTACTAACATTGTACTAGCACAATTTCTCTCTGAGAAAATTTTATATCACATTAACCTTACATTTGTATCACAGCTCTCATACTCCGGCGGGGTCTAGGGTGTCCTATGTCAACTGACTGCACCCCCCCCCCCCTTTTGTGAAAATAAACACAAGTGACTGTAGGGCCACCTAGACCCTCTGCCTTAAAGCTATACATGGTAAGGAAGGTTTGTCTAGAGCAACTGACAAGTATCTAGACAAAAACGTATGATTAGACGCCCACAATTGAGTGGACGCGATATCTTCCACTGAAAAGTTTTTCAGGAAACGTAAAGAGGCTGCCCATTTGCGTAAATCGTGGGCCCTGCCCACCACGCCGGGATTACTCTCTTTAATGACTTCGACCAGAAGAGAGGCTAATCGCCGTTTAAGTAAGCGTTTACCCGTACTTGCTACCCATAAAGCACCTTGGGGGTTTAGAGGAGCTACTCTCAAATATTTGGTTAGGGCTTGCACTGGACATAGATTATGATGCACCTTTCCCCTTTTTAATGCCGGCACCGTGAACTCCGAAAACACGTGTGCACTGTGCTCATTCTTGGCTACAAAACCTGGGGAAGGCGCAATGTAAATACATTCGTTAAGTCTACCAAACCTAAGGCAATTGGGTGAGTTGCTCATCGCCGCCAGCTCAGACACTCTGTTCCCGGTGGCCAAAGCCATAAGGAAAACCGCCTTTTTTAAGAGTAAAGCAAAGTCTGCAGTATTCTGGTACAGACGAGAGTGAAGTAAAGACAAAGCTTTGTCGAGAGACCAAGTAGGCATGAGCTGACGGGGTGGTGGGCGAAGTTTAAAACAAGCTCTCATAAAACCTGTTTCTTCCGCCACCGGTATGGAAAGACCTGTCAGGTCTAAAAAGGGCACTCTAATTGCAGTTAAGTGATTTTTTAAAGTTACCACCGATAAATGTTTCTGTTCAAACAGATAATTCAAGTAATTGAAAATTAAAGCCACTGACGGCACATTCTGTTCCGTTCTGACAATCCAGGAAGTAAAGGCTTGCCAATGTGAGTGATACTGACGTTTCGTAGACTGAGTATATTGATTGATTAATTTATTAGTCACATCTCTACCGTATGGTGCCAGCCACTTGGCCTTCTGAATGTCCATAATGCAAAAGTCAGCGAGGTCGCTAGGTTGCCAATCGTGTCTAAGTGGAAATACCCGACCGGGAGCGATACCGGGTCCGGGCACCACGTTTTCAATTGCTGGTACCACAACTGCGCCGGCCACAGGGGCGCGATTAGTGAGACTAAGCCTCGATAATCTCGTAGTTTGTTCACTACGTGGCACATTAGTGACGCATCTGGCGGTGGAAACAGATAGATGGAGCTCCATCTGTTCCAGTCTGTCACTAGGGCGTCTGGCCCCCCTGCCGGCGTTATCGACCGGCGGGTGAGGTATAGAGGGAGTTTGTGAGTCTCCTCGGACGCAAAAAGATCCACTTGTGGATGGGAGAGCTCTGCAATCATTAGGTTGAAAATGGGTTGCTTGAGCTCCCATTCTACTGTTGTGCTCTGTCTCCGGGACAGAGCGTCTGCCCAGACGTTCGCTACGCCTGGGAGATAAGATGCGTGAAGGTAAATTTCTAGTCTGTTGGCTAGAGTAAAAATCTCTTCCGACACGTTTAGCAACCCCCTGGACCTCGTTGATCCTTGCTTCTGAATGCAGTGAACCGCATTCAGATTGTCCATTCTGAAGGCCACCGACTTGCCCCGTAATGCCGGGCCGTGAGCCTGAAGGAAATACAAGGGGACTAGTAATTCTTTGACATTGATGTGAGAGATTTCTAAGTGGGACCAAAGCCCCTGACCCTGGTGCCCCTGACCCTGGTGCCCCTGATTTGATTGAAATCCCCAACCTATTGTGCCTGACGCATCCGTGTCTATCCATACCGTTGGTGGAGGAGAAATCCATGACATTATTGAGTACAACGTTTCCCTCTTTGCCCAGACCGCTAGTAAGGTGTGGATTAATTTCGGGATGGGCCATAATTTTCCCGCCGGTAAGAGCGGGAAATATTTGTTGCCTTCCAATATTAGTCGTTTTACTTTCAACCGGCCCAACTTGACAGTTAGTTGAATCCAGTTGAGAGAGCCGACCAGAGATTCCCAGACCCTTCGCGTCGTAGTCAGACTGTGAAGAAACATGAACAGTTTCCTGCGAAACCTGTTGCGATTGTCCACACTCTGACTCAGAGTGAGAGCGGCTGTGTCCCAGACCAGCCCTATATCACTGAATTACTCATGAAGGAACAAGGTTTGACTTTACCAGATTTACCTTGAAGCCTAGAGTTTTGACATGATTTAAAATAATATTGACATGTTTTATGCATAAATGTTGTGTCTCTGCCACCACCAGCCAGTCGTCCAGATACCACAACACTCTGATCCCCTGTTTTAACAATGGCATCAGGGCTTGCCGGACTAATTTCGTGAATAATCGAGGTGCTAGGTTCAAACCGAACGGCATCCTTTGAAAAACAAAATTTTGTTGCCTGATCCTTAAGGCCAAAAACCTTTGAAATCTTTTGTTGACCGATACGTGCCAATAGGCGTCTGTCAGGTCTAGTGAGTACATCCAACCTCCCGGCGGAAGTGTTAGCCTGATTTGGTGCACAGTTAACATTCTGAAAGATTCGTTGTGAATATGAAGGTTCAGGTAAGACAGGTCTACGACCGGCCTCATCTGAACACTGTCCCTTTTGGGAACCAAAAATAGTTTGGACGTGAATACAGGGTAATTTGGGGGGACCGGGATGATGACATTCTTGACAATCATTTCCTGGACCAGTGACTCCACCTCTAAAGAAACAACATTCGCCGTTGTCGGCTGCCGTAAGCGAGGTCGCCGGAGCCACCGCCAAGTGATGCCTTTGCGAGCCACCATCCGTGCCCAAGTGTTTAATGGCCATGCCTGGTGACACGTTCGGAACGACCCAGTTAGCAGACAAGGGTTCGCCGGCTGTACTACCCTCGGGTCCTCCGGCCTTAACCCTCCAGCCCCGGTTATGTATTATATATATATTCCTCGAAACCCGGGTGTTTTGGCCGAAAAACGTCTAGGCTAGGCTACCGTATATTCGTTAATCAGACTGCTTCCCGCATTCCCGCGCATCCCCAAGCGTAGCTGTGTTATTTACCTGTAAAATGGCATTAAGTAGAGCTCTCTAAGTCAACTGGGTGAGCTGTGATGATGATTTCATTGGAGATAACTTTATGGCCAAACCAGCCACTTTACACCACTTTTCGATACTGAACAACAACATACAGGCACACAAGAACAAGCGACGCTCTCCTTCTTGTGGCCGGAGATGCGGAGCGTCGGTCCAGCCGGCTGTTGTTTACATGCGTCGGACCGACGCCTCGCACAGCAAGCTCACAGGCTGTGACGTCATGGGTGTATAAGAGGCCTTCCGGGTACCTGTTACATGCTTTTTTATGGGCGTACAAGAGGCCATCCGTGGTGAGAGGGTTAAAGTTGGCACCGGGAGTGAGAGAGACTTTAGTTTTTTGATGGTGGGGTTGATGGTGCTGGACGCTTCGCCGGCTGGCTGGTGCTGGCCGATGACTGGCCCTGACCTGGCTTATGCTGGCCGCGTCCTCTCTGACCTGAAAACCTACCCTGTTTATGCCTGTACTGATCTTGGGAAGATTTAGGCGGAAAAAAGGGTTTAGATCCCCCTGGCTGAGCTTTAGTAGTTGGCCTGGGTTTGGGAAAGGTAAATGTAGGTTTCTTAGAAGGGGTGGGACTGTGCTTAAAAGCCTGTGCCATATTGAACACCGTTCTCCACACTTCAGGGGACATTAGAGAGGGAGTAAGCACTGGTGACATGACCACCTGATTCGCAATGCGATCAGGTAGCTTGCGAACTAAAGACATTCTGAGATCTTGTCTTGCTCGTACCGCCTCAAGCAAGGCGGTGCGTATGTCACCCAAGGATTGGATTGACGACTGGAGGAGCAGTCGCCGGGACAATTCAACCGATCTTCTGGCATCCGCATCTGCGATTGCCTGAGTAGACCGTAGTAAAGACTTAGCCACCTGTTGAGACACTATATATTGGGAGAACAGGCGAAAAGCTTTCTCCCTGAGCCTAAATTCTCTGTCTAGGTGAGTAGGGGTAGGGGTAGTGAAAGGGTCTTTCAGCTCACAAAGATTAATTTTAGGGGCAGCTAGGAAAGAAAACAAAGCTGACGGGACTCCGCCTGCAGACCCTACAGGCATGGAGAACCACGAATGAGTATCTTGAGGGATCTGATGGGAAGATTTCGAAGTAAATGTCGTTGCAAAGTTTTGAGCCTCTATTTCCCAATCTACCCAAGGTCCTGGACCCAACTGCCCCACCTTCAAAACAGGATTAGCTGCTTCGTCTGTGACGGTCTGTAAATCAAGTTCAGGAGTGAGAGCTGACAAAGTCTTAATATCGTTAAACCCATCCAGCTTAGACCAGTCTGAAAATAGCTTTGAAGCTGAGGCAGGGGGTAAAGCTGGCTTAGTAGCATACACAAAATAGTCCTGGTGATAATAACTAGGTATAGCCTTAATGTTTACATCTAGTACATTTCCCAAATTATCCAAGGCCCTTAATTTCTTTGATTTGTTGCCTTGGATGACCCACTCACTCGGTACTGGGAGCTCCCCTGACAAGGTAGGCTGGGCCAACTCTGGTTTAGTGGGGGTCAAAAGGACCCAAGACTCGTCTGGTCCATAAAGCAAGGGCATAGCTACCTTTCTAACAGGTGCTTTGTCTAGAGGGGGTGGATTAACATCCGTGATGACCCTGACATTGGAAGTTGTTAATGCCGCCGTAGCAGGCTTGGTAGCTACTGATGTTGACATAGTGGGAGGGTTAGGGATCTTAGATAAGACAGTCGAAGTCATCAGAGGCCGTACCGTAGAACTTGTCGTGGGAGCCCCCAAGTCTAACGTGGGGGCCTCCTGTTGTTGGCCAAAAAATCTAGATAAAGCCTGAGTAAGCAGCCCATTAATTTCTTGCGCAGTAACAAATTGATTTGAAGATGAACTTACAGGTGAATCATTAATATCCTGCGCGGCGTCTAAGCCTGAGCCTGACTCTTGCCCTTCCATTTCCGAAATTATTGAAACTTCGTCTTTCTCTTCCTGAGAAGATCCCTCCGAAGCCGGGGTACCTTGCTGCCAAGACAAGTCAGGAATAGAGGATGGGATCGCCGCGTCCCTGTGGACATCAGCTACTGTGTGACTCGTTTGAGTCGAACGTGGGTGGTCGGGCCCTGGCTGAGCAAAACGCCAAACCCCGAGGCCTTGGCCTACACTTTCTTGAGAGTCAGACACATTATCCCGACTTGAACCCCCCGAATTTTCTAATTCCAGGGTCAAAATATTTATGGGTAAATCCTCTTTAAGGACAGGCACCTCACTGGACCCCTGAGACCTAACACAAACTCTGTCTGGGGTAGAGGTATGAAGAGAGGTACTAGGAACTTGTGAATGTAGGGAGGACTTCTTTTTATGTGAATCCTTTTTGGAGGATTTATGGCTACGATGTGATCGTGAACTACTCTTAGATTTCGAGGAATCATCGCCGTGACCACTGGTGGAACTTTCCATCCTACTCTTCTTACTCGCCGGTGAAGAGGCAAGACTAGATGACTGTTGTCTGAGAGGTGACCTGGACCGAGATCTCGCCCGAGATGATGAGGCGGATGCCGGAGGTGTAGGCTCTCGTGGACGTTTGGGTGTAGCCGCAGAAGATACCGAACCCTGACCAGTCTCCGCCGGTGCATGACTCGTGACTCTAGAGGAACGTTTAGGGGGAGGGTGTTCAAATAATAACTTATCCCACAGAGGGACGTTATCACATTGAAGTGATTTATGAGCAACAATCGTATTGTATGCTGACATCTGTTGCCTTACTTCTCGTAACGCTACTGCTGCGGTCTTATCATTATCGCAAAGGACTTTTATCGCTAATTGGGAGCAAAAAGAACAATTACGCATAACCCAGAGACCCCTTGAACGGTCTAGACATTTAACACACCTTATGCAAAGGGTATGCGCAAAAAGAGGGATACCAGCACAAGCAGGGGTAGTGCATAAAGCAAAGACTGGGGCCACGGTAGCCATGACAGAGACTGGTGTGGGAACTACCGCCGGGTCTGTATTGGTCCGCTGGAGCCCAGCTCTGGAAAAAAAAGAAAATTTCCAGGAATTAATGCTCATAAGGTTAATCCAACATGTTCACACACAAGTGTTAATAGCCCACCGGATAACGAGATGTGATGACACAACGAACACAGCTCGCTATGCGGCGGGGTTTCAGAATATCTAAACAAATCTTTTGAAGAAAGTGAAGAATACCCTCTGACATAATATCGGTCCAGCATGGCGATTATAGTCTTTCTGGTGGTGACTGTCTCAAGATTCAATAATGGAACAAAAACAACCCCCCATAAAGACGCCGGCCCTTGAAATATTTTTTGTATAATAACACAGGGCAGGCTGACACGAGATCTGATTTCTAACGAATTGTCACAAAAAGATCGCCGTAAAAATGAAGGCGGCGATACCTAAATGTATCACTGAATTAAGTAGTTAAATCGAAAAAGAATTTGAAAATTCCTTATTTCCTCCAAGTAGGAGCACCCGCCGGGTGTGAAAAAACGATTTTTAACTCTAATTGAACCTTCAATTGCCGTAAAAATAAAGGCGGCGATACAAACAGTATTGCTTAAGAATGGAATGGTTAATTCACTGAATGACTTAATAGATTATCCCACCCTTCCAAGGTACACCCGCCGGGTGAGATGTCAAACGTTAACCCCATAAGTTCCTGTCCCCGCATCTTTGTAAAAGATCGCCGGGTAGGAAAGCCCTTAACAACAGCTAGGTTTTTCATGTGGTTTTTGTAAAACCTGGTAGAAAAACAACATAACGTATGTTCGCAAGAACAAAGTTTTAAAGATGGGAACAGCCAGTCCGCCGGGAATCAAAATGGGCCTGAAACCAGGTACCAACAGAGACGCAGTCCTGGAGAGCCACAGATACCTCATCGCCGGGGACACAACCTGTGTTAAAAACCACGTGTGGCCTAACACGGCTCTCGGCCGGGTTTTATCATGGTGAAACCGAGAAAAAACCCGCCGGAAGGACACCCACCCCGATCAGACACCATCTGAACGTACACTGTACACGAAGGAAGCCACGCACGACTAACCTAAGAATACAATAATAATCCGTTCCGTGGAATTAGCCAATACACAACTAAACCAGGAAACAAACATAGTCCGAGGAATTAGCCAATACACAACTAAAACCCGGACACACATGGCACAGTAGGGTATATTTATACATAATAAACAATAACACTTGTACATGTGGCAAAACTACGAGCGGCTGGCTAGGCCTAAGTAGACGGAATAGGAAAAGTTGAAATATACACAAAACACTGGGAATATCACAACAGGAACCATCGCCAACACACCACTGTAGAAAAACTTCCGACAAAGGGAAGACTGACTCGGAACCCAGAAAAAACTTCACTATCTATCTATCTATCTATTGCCCGACGCCGTGATCCCCGAAGGGGTGGCCACGAACGAACCGCCCCCATGCACCTCTGTCCCCAGTCAGTCGACGCCCCTCCTCCCAACCAGCACCGCCTTCGTTCATGTAGTTCCTCACTCCATCCTTCCACCTCATATTCGGTCTACCTCTCCCCCTCTGTCCCTCCACCTCGCTCTCGTACACCCTCTTAGTCATTCTCTCGCTTTCCATACGTTCCATATGGCCGAACCATCTCAAGTTGTTCCTTTTCACACTTTCCAGCACATCTACCTCCACACCACACCTCCTTCTTACTTCCTCATTAGTCTGTCTATCCCTCCATGTAACTCCGCACGCACTCCTTAAGTAATTCATTTCCACTGCTCTCACTCTTGGTCTGAGTCTCTCAACCAACGTCCATGCTTCGCTTCCGTAAGTCAGTGTCGGGATTACCACACTGTCATGCAAGGACTTCTTCACTTCCATACTGACCACCCTATTTCTTGTTACTGCTTTTAGCGTTCCTACAACCCTCTTCCCCTGTTGTACCCTCTCCCGCACCTCTTCATCCATAGTCCCATCTTTACTCAACACACTGCCCAGATACTTAAAAGAGTTGACGATCTCCATAGCCTGACCGTTCAGCTTCACCTCACACTCTGTGACTTCACCCCTTTCGAAGACCATAACCTTGCTCTTCCCCGTATTTACCTTCAAATTCCGTTTTTCGCACACTGTTCCAAACTCATTTACCAGACCCTGCAACTCCCATTCATTATCACTCATCAGAACTGTATCATCCGCAAACAGCAGTATAGGTAGCTTCCACTCAATTCCCTCCCTTTTCAGCGATACACCAACATCCACTGCTCTTGATAGTATTTCTTTCATAACTCCATCCATATATACAGTAAACAACCACGGGGACATCACACACCCCTGTTTCAAACCAACATTCAGGTCAAAGAACTCGCTCTGCTCACTCTCCACACGTACTGCCGCCTTTGCACCCTCATACATGCTCTTCACTGCTTTCAGCAACTTGCCCTCTACTCCGTATATTCTAAGTACTTTCCACAAACCTTCTCTATCCACTCTGTCATAGGCCTTCTCCAAGTCCATAAAGGCAACATACACCTTTTGTTTCTTCTCCAGATACTTCTCCACAACACAATTCAGGGTAAAAATCTGATCTACACATCCTCTTCCCTTCCTAAAACCTCCCTGCTCGTCGCCTATCCATTTCTCCGTTCTCACTCTCACTCTCTCAATCACTACCCTACTGTATACCTTCCCTACTACGCTTAGAAGACATATTCCTCGGTGGTTACCACACACTCCTCTTTCCCCTTATATAGGGGGACTATTATGCCAGTCTTCCAGTCATCGGGTGCACTCCCCTTCTCCCATGCTAGTTTGCACATTTTCCATACCCATTCTATCACTATCTCACCACCATACCTCAACATTTCCCCACACACTCCATCTGTTCCTGGTGCTTTCCCCAACTTCACTCTTTTCATGGCTTCCCACACTTCTGACCTCCTGATCCCCAGGATTCACTAAGTGAAGAAAATAACGCAGGGAACGTCAGAAGCAAAGCTTGCCTCATCAGAAAGATAAAAGGCAGCATTATTAACGCGTAATGAAAGCCGCCTGCACCACAAGCTAACTAACTGTGAAAAAGTTCACATGTCCACAACAGGACCACGAGGGTACGTCCGAAATAGACGCCCCAAACACACGACTCCAAATACACTGCACTGCGGGCAACCAGCCCAGGACACTCCTGCTACGCATATCCTAACCTTACTCGATACATCCCGGAGTAAACAAATGAGAAAAAACTCACTAGGGACGCAACAAATGCGGAACCAGCGGAGCGTGGGGAGACACGTCCGGGCAGGCTGAGCGCAGAGCAGAGAAGGAGGAATGACGCCTGAATCAGCGTCTGGTCAGAGATCCACACAAGTACATCCACGATATGATGGAAAGCTTATTAGATAGTTATTCTTATTTTCTTTTTCTTTTTATTTTTTTACGAAGTTTTTTCGTAGTGAGAACCCAATTCATAATGACTGAAGCCATGAGTGAGGTCGCGTGCGCTCATGATGAAGGCTCCTCAGTTTTTAAATGCTCTGCGCGGTAGATTCAAACTACGGCGGATTAGTGTTTGAAGAGGATGCCTTATGTAATAGGCATGTTCGTCAATGATGGAGGGGCCACTAATAAATAGGTCCACTTGTGGATGGGATGGCTCTGCAATCATCTTGTTGAAGATGTTTTGCTTGAGCGCCCATTCTACTACTGTGCTCTGTCTCCGGGATATGGCGTCTGCCCTACGTTCGCTACGCCTGGGAGGTAAGATGCATGAAGATGGATGCTCAACGTTTTGGCTAGAGCAAAAATCTCTTCTGACAATTCCAGCAACTTGCGAGACCTCGTTGACCCTTGCTTTTGAATGCAGTGGACTGCATTCAAGTTGTCAATCCGAAGGGCTATTGATTTTCCCTGTAAAGAAGAGCCGTGATTTTGGAGGAAAAACAAAGGGACTAGAAGTTCTTGTTTGTTGATATGAAAGTTCTTGTGTTTGGACCAAAGGCCTTGACCTTGGTGGCCTAGGTTCGACTGATATCCCCAGCCTATTTTCCCAGAAGCATCCGTGTCTACCCATACCGTAGGTGGGGGAGAAACCCACGTCATTATTGAGTGCAATGTTTCCTTCCTTGCCCAGACCGACAGTAAGTTGTGAATTAATGGAGGAATAGGCCATAATTTTCCCTCCGGTAAGAGTGGGAAACATTTGTTGCCTTACATGATTAATCTCTTTACTTTCAATCGGCCCAACTTTACAGTTAGTTGAATCCAGTTGAGAGAACCGACCAGGGACTCCCACGTCTTCCTCGTCGTGTTCAGACTGGAGAAACGCGAACAATTTCCTGCAAAATCTATCTCGGTTGTTCACACTCTGACTGAGAGTAAGGTTGGCTGTGTCCCAGACCAGCCCTATCCACTGAATTACCTGTGTGGGAACAAGGTTCGACTTTACGAGGTTGACCTTGAACCCTAAGGTTTGTACATGATTTATTACTTTATTGACATGGATATGGCATAAACTGTCTGACTCCGCCACTACTAGCCAGTCGTCTAGGTACCACAACACCTTGATCCCCTGAGCTAACATTGGCATAAGTGCCTACCGGACTAGTTTCGTGAATATTCTTGGTGCCAAGTTCAAACCGAAAGGCATTCTCTGAAAGACATAAGTTTCTTGTCTTATCCTCTAGGCGAGGAATTTCTGAAACCTGTTTCCCGGGACATGCCAATAGGCGTCGGTCAGGTCTAGTGAACACATCCAGCCTAGCGGCGGGAGGGTGAGCCTGATTTGATTCACTGTGAGCATCCTGAAGACTGAATTGTGAATGTAAGTGTTCAGACACGAGAGATCTACTACTGGTCGCATCTGCACACTGTCCTGCTTTGGCACAAGAAAGAGTCTGGACGTGAAAACCCGGCAAGTTGAGTCTACTGGGACAATGACATGTTTGGTGATCATTTCCTGAACTATTGACTCCATTTCTAAAGAAACATGGTTGACTTCTAGAGCTTAACGTAAACGAGGTCGCCGGAGCCACCGCCAGGTGATTCTCTTGCGTGTCACTGTCCGCGCCCATGTTCGCCGGGGCCAGGCCCTGTGACATGCTTGAAACGACCCCATCACTAGACTTGGGTTTTCCGGCAGAACTACACTCGAATCCAACTCGCCTGCGGTAGGCCCCGGGAGAGAGAGAGTTTGACTGACTAGTTTTTTGTTGGTGCTGGGGTAGAGGTAGACAGCTGGCTAGGTTTGGCAGATGTCGTTCCCTGATTTGGTATATTGTGACTTATTCTTGTTCCACTTACCTTGAGGTTTACCTTGTTTCTGCTTTTGCTGAGTACCTCCCTGCTGTGGGGAAGACCGGGAGTCCTGAAAGGACTGCTTAGCATTGTTAGCATGAGGCTTACCTCCAGTCTTTTGTTTGGAGTATGGTTTCTTGAACGAGTCCTTCTTAACTCTTGGGATCCGGGAGGCCTCATATGAGGCAAAATGGTAAAAAAAAAAATCGCCGCTATAATCATCAGAACTCGGCAACCACGCATTGTAGCGACGTCATCTCTACGGCATTTTACAGACAACAAAAAGTTCTACAATTTGCAAAAACAGTGACTTCTCTAGGTAGTCTCAATCAGTAGACATGAATGTAGTGTTCCAGTGGACCAGGGAAAACAACATGCAATTCAATGAGGAAAAATTCCAATTAATACGGTACGGAGATAATAATGGTGTTAAAGAAATTACAAATTACTTAACAGAATCTAACCACATAATAGAACGGAAAGACAGTGTGAAAGACCTTGGGGTATTAACCCTCCGACCCCGGCTATATATTATATATATATTCCTCGAAATCCGGGTGTTTTGGCCGAAAAACGTCTAGGCTAGGCTACCGTATATTCGTTAATCAGACTGCTTCCCGCATTCCCGCGCATCCCCAAGCGTAGCTGTGTTATTTACCTGTAAAATGGCCTTAAGTAGAGCTCTCTAAGTCAACTGGGTGAGCTGTGATGATGATTTCATTGGAGATAACTTTATGGCCAAACCAGCCACTTTACACCACTTTTCGATACTGAACAACAACATACAGGCACACACGAACAAGCGACGCTCTCCTTCTTGTGGCCGGAGATGCGGAGCGTCGGTCCAGCCGGCTGTTGTTTACATGCGTCGGACCGACGCCTCGCACACGAAGCTCACAGGCTTTCAAGCAATGGTACAATGTTGTACCACCCGGGTTCCTGGGGCCAAAAAAAAATGGTACACGTGTGTACCAACCGGGTTTGAAGGGTTAATGTCTGAAAATATGGGTTTCAAAGTACATAACCAGGTCAAAGTGGCGGCTGCGAAACGTCTAACGGGTTGGATTCTGCGTACTTTTAAAACACGCGGTGAATTGCCTATGATAACGCTCTTCAAATCTCTAGTGCTACGGCGGCTTGAATACTGTAGCGTATTAACATCCCCATACAAAGCAGGTGAAATAAATGACGTAGAGAGTGTACAAAGAAATTTAAC